>NW_021011770.1:0-28755 GCF_003987935.1 Bombyx mandarina | reverse complement strand
GGACTACTATCTCACTATTATTATGTATTGGTTGCAACACATCTGAGAATATATGGAATGGTAAACCTTCTTTGATTTCATTCGATTTAATTCAAGAAAGCTCATATTATACTGTTTAGTTAGTTCAAAAAGTCAGACATAAATCAATTCAAAATTTTCGGATTTATGTTCAATTACTCTTTTTAATTTACCACTTTAAATTATTATAACTGTTGTTCAATGTGGATACTAATTTACATTCGAGCACCGGCGTGGTCGCATCGTCTGATGCGAGTATCCCGGGCATCTTATCCTTTAAACCACGATGACAGTAAGTAATATTCTATCTCTTATCATATCGCCACGGAGCAAAATTATTACACTGAAACACAATTAGATGCTGGAGTGAAATATATTTTGAGTGTTCAGATTATAAACAGGACAAGCGTCGTGTTGACAATTTTTTCAGTAGCCGCAGCCACATCCGCATCCGCCTAGCCTCCATAGCCGAGACCGTAGCCGCCTCCGTAGCCTCCATAGCCAAGACCGTAGCCGCCTCCGTAGCCAGCTCCATAGCCGAGTCCACCCTCGCGGGTAATACCAACGGCACCGTTTCCGCAGCCGTAGAGGATTTCACCAATACCGGCGGTGGGGAACTCGCCAGCGACATCAGCAGTACCAAGGAACGGCAGGTTGCCGCAGACACCAACGGTACCTTCGTACCTGTTCTCAGAAGCTACACCCAGACCAGTGGGAGCAGCAGAGGCAGTAGCTACAGGGAGACCACCACCGCTGAAACCACGGCCGCATCCACCTCCATAGCCCCCGTAGCCAGACCACCATAGCCCAAACCACCATAGCCCAGACCGCCGTAGCCACGACCTCCACAACCACAACCGATGCCCAAAACGGACTGTGAACAATGTGAAGTAATTCAATATTATATTAATATTATTATTAGGTACCTACTTATTCGAAATATCGGCAAAGCGAGCAGCTGTTTGCTCTATGGAGTTTTTAATATTAGAATGCAATTTACATTAAATGTAAGTTTTAATTGTAAAGACGTACCTGAGCCACGAGGGCGGTGGCGCAGACGAAGAGAATGAGTTTAGCGGCCATGTTGTTTCACTGAATGACTTCAGAATGAGTTCACTTGAGCAACTTCAGCTTTTATACACAACTATTTCCTTATCGCTCTCGTAGAATTTATCATAATGAATTATTGACGTGACTTTTGAGGATTTCCAAATTGTAACCTTCTGAATCAATAGTGATTTTCGTGTAATTTTGAAATAAACTAAAAATACTTGAACGCAGTAAAGATTACTCTAGTTTCACAACTTTTCATTATGAAATTCTGTTATCCGAAGGTGACCACGACCCTCGGCTGCTATATAAGGTGGATGTTCTGTAGTTGGAAACATTCTAGATCAAGTGTCTGAATACATTGCAACATGTCCACCTTCGCTTTCCTCCTCCTCTGCGTTCAGGGCTTGCCTGATCCAAGTAAGTATTTCATTTATTTTCTATTTAAGGTAAATTTTACGTTCCGAAAAGTCTTCTGTAACTTTCTCGGTTGTATTTAATGTAGTAGTATGCGATTCTTTTCAAATGTTTAATCTGTGTGACTGTTTTGAACTGTGTAAAATTCGAGATCTAGTATGAGACACTTTATTTGATTTTTACCAAATATTATTCTATGTAAATATTTTAGAACGTGTGCGGACAGTGGCTGGGAGTGGACTGGGAGGCTGCGGCTGTGGAGGCGGCCTGGGCGGCTACGGACTCGGTACGGCTTGGGTGGATATGGCGGCGGATATGGCTATGGCGGATACGGTGGTGGTTACGGTAGCTATGGCGGCGAGGGCGTCGGTAATGTGGGTGTCGCCGGTGTGCTGCCCGTCGGTGGTGTCACCGCTGTCGGCGGACGCGTGCCCATCATCGGTGGTGTCGAGTTCGGAGGTCCCGCCTGCGCTGGCGGCTGCGTCTCTATCTGCGGACATTGCGCCCCTACCTGCGGCTGCGGTGGTCCCTATTACTGAAGACATTAAATGGCATGATGCAACGAGGTCCTGTTCTCATGAAATATAAATATTGAAAATTGACAATTGATTGAAAAATAAATCTTTGCAAGCATCAAAATCTGCTTTTAGTTTAATCGTGAGGATGAAGTGGCTGTCAGCAGTCTGCATTGCTAGTAGAACAGATGTTGACTTGGGTAAAAAAATTCTCGAGTAGTGACAAAACACCGGAAGGTTTTCCTGGTGGTAGGACCTCTTGTGAGTCCGCGCGGGTGGGTACCACCACCCTGCCTATTTCTGCCGTGAAGCAGTAATGCGTTTCGGTTTGTGAGCTAGCCGTTGTAACTATACTTGAGACCATAGAACTTATATCTCAAGGTGGGTGGCGCATTTACGTTGTGGATGTCTATGGGCTCCAGTAACCACTTAACACCAGGTGGGCTGTGAGCTCGTCCAACCAATAAAAAAAATCCTTCACCGTGGAAATCAATCGTGAACATTTGTTGAGTACGTATTTCATTAGAAAAATTGGTACCCGCCTGAGATTCGAACACCGGTGCATCGCTCAACACGAATGCACCGGACGTCTTATCCGTTAGGCCACGACGACTTCAAAATGCCGCTATGACGAAGTGCCAATATCCTGCGACGCAGAAATCATTAGATGATGCCCGGGAAACCTAAAGCCCACCGCGCTAGCTACCGCTCCATTAGTTTCCTCGTGTCTTTAGGTAAACTGCACGAGACCCTCCCAACAATCATCAGAACCGTTTTCTTCGACGATGCGTAGTCACCATGTCTGACACAGCAACGGTTGATTTATAAATTATGGGTTTCATACGTGTCGAGCCTGTGTCGTTCGCTTCGATATTGAGTTGAGAGATCTACATTCTTAGCGCGTCAAAGTATTGTAGAATTCCGCAAGATTCCTTCCTCGCCTCACCTTGTACAGTCATTACATTAAAGACATTTCTCGGTCACCATTGACCCAGCTATCCAAAGGCACTGAAGGAGCAGCTGTTACCTCGGGCATATCTTTCAAACATGTCAAGTGGTTAAACAAGATTAACCCTACCAAGAGCATCTGGATAAGGCAAAGGTGGTGAGAAAAGGGGACCTTAATCCGCATCTCACTCCGCTGTAGACGCAGGCACATCAGCTCCCAATCACTCTATTTGGCCAATTAATAGTCTGGATCAGGAAGGAGAAGTATCTGAGAATCACTCTGGATAGCTCAGTTCTCGCACCGAAGTAATCCGTGATCTTGCTGTTTTCATTCTAAACAAATTATATCCAATAATCTGCAAACGCAGTAAGCTGTTCCTTTCTTTGCAAAACATTTCTTTTCTTTAGAAACATTCTTTACAAAATATGCTTAGACCCTATAATGAAACCCAAACCGAGTGTAGCTGGAAGATCTCTCAAGACTATAAGCTTGTAGGGAAAACAATATTACGATATATGCGAATGTTGAAGTTGGGTATACTAATGAAGATGACATGCCGTATGTCTGGTTTATTTTAGCTATTTTCACAGTGCTATGGGGCAATGCTGCCGATGTCGAAACGATTTTCATCCTGAAGAAGAGGGCTATTCGTGCTGCTTATAATATGCACCCGAGGGAATCCTTGAGGGACAAGTTTAAGGAAATCAAAATTCTAACTTTAGCGTCACAATACGTTTTTGAAAATTTATTGTACGTGCGTAAAAACATTGAAGAATTCCCCAGAGTCTGCGATTTGCATAATGTGAACACTAGGAACAAACATAGGCTTGCGTTGCCGGCGGCTTGAATTAAGAAAATAAGCAACTCTTTGAGGGGGCTGGGTGTACAACTTTTCAACAAGATCCCACAAAACGTTCAATTACAACCTGTTCATAGATTTAAGAAAACTGTCAAGGAACGTTTGTGCAACAAGGCATATTATAAAGTTAAGGATTATCTACTAGATGGCACTACGTGGGAATGAGGCGTTCGCTCCTGGCCTTTTAATTTTTCATTATTATTATTATTTTGTAATTGTATTTTTTGACTTGTTTTTTCGTTTATTGCAAATATTTTACTTATTTAAAAAAATATATATATATATTTCAGAAAAAACAAAAAAAAAGCCCGCTGCGTTTGTTTCGGTTCTTCTCAGGACTGCGGCCTTTTTTGGAACCGGTGGTAGAGTTAACATTGTTATTCATATTTTGACATTCAACAAGTGTGTTATACTAACATCTAAGTTGAAATGAATGATTTTGAATTTGAATTTGAATTTTGTTGCGTTCGCATAGGACCCAACAATTTAAATGCCCCACAAACACTACATATCCGATTTGTAGAATAAACGTTAGAGTGCCATTGGACCTGTGGGACGTGGATCCTTTGGACGATAATCTGTGTCTCGAACTTAGAGAGCATAATAATATAAAATCAACATCGAGACAGCGACCTGAAAAAGTAAATTCCTAATCCTGACGCCGTAATTACATCCCTGATCTTTTTTTTTTATTGCTTAGATGGGCAGACGAGCTCACAGCCCACCTGGTGTTAAGTGGTTACTGGAGCCCATAGACATCTACAACGTAAATGCGCCACCCACCTTGAGATGTAAGTTCTAAAGTCTCAGTATAGTTACAACGGCTACCCCACCCTTCAAACCGAAACGCATTACTGCTTCACGGCAGAAATAGGCAGGGCGGTGGTACCTACCCGTGCGGACTCACAAGAGGTCCTACCACCAGATCTTAGCAGCAACTAGTAATAGTCGTCGCCCTAGATAAGTCGCCTGATGAATCTATTCGATCAAGTGCCAATACTATTGGACGCTTTTAGTTCTAACGCAAGAAGCAGCAGNCCCACCCTTCAAACCGAAACGCATTACTGCTTCACGGCAGAAATAGGCAGGGCGGTGGTACCTACCCGTGCGGACTCACAAGAGGTCCTACCACCAGATCTTAGCAGCAACTAGTAATAGTCGTCGCCCTAGATAAGTCGCCTGATGAATCTATTCGATCAAGTGCCAATACTATTGGACGCTTTTAGTTCTAACGCAAGAAGCAGCAGATCTATAATAAAACTATTCATTGCATTTACAGTCAAACTATTCGTTTGCGATCGCTTGGGAATATGAACAAGCCAGTGGTACAGCCAAAACTATACACATTTTAATCGCAATTAAAATGGACATGTCACAGTGCTGAAGAGACACACTTGTCGTCATCCCTAGAGGCTTGCTAGAGTGACGGGTCATGCAATGCCCACAGCCAGCGTCTTCGTCATAACCAGGTTGTTTGTTCACTTTTTAGGAGGCCTACCTTCGCGGCGCCTTCCGGTGTATGTTCGATACTCGAGAACTTTTTGGGACCACCAGGAATCTGTTTTACTAGCAATTCCAACAGCCACTTCAACCTCATATTAAACTAAAACCAGATTTTGATGCTTTGCAAATATTTATTTTTCAATTTCAGGATTTCGTTGCATCATGCCAGTTGATGTCTTCAGTAAAAGCGACCACCGTATCCGCAGCCGCAGGTAGGGGCGCAATGTCCGCAGATAGACACGCAGCCGCCAGCGCAGGCGGGACCTCCGAACTCGACACCACCGATGATGGGCACGCGGCCGCCGACAGCGGTGACACCACCGACGGGCAGCACACCGGCGACACCCACATTACCAATGCCCTCGCCGCCATAGCCACCGTAACCACCGCCGTATCCGCCATAGCCATATCCGCCGCCGTATCCACCCAAGCCGTAGCCGAGTCCGTAACCGCCCAGGCCGCCTCCACAGCCGCAGCCTCCCAGTCCGTACACGTTCTAAAATATTTACATAGAATAATTTTTTGGTGAAAAATCAAATAAAGTGTCTATACTAGATCTCGAATTTTACACACGTTCTAAAACAGTCACACAGATTAAACATTTGAAAAGAATCGCATACTACTACATTAAATACAACCGAGAAAGTTACAGAGGACTTTTCGTAACGTAAAATTTACCTTCAATAGAAAATAAATGAAATACTTACTTGGATCAGGCAAGCCTGAACGCAGAGGAGGAGGAAAGCGAAGGTGGACATGTTGCAATGTATTCAGACACTTGATCTAGAATGTTTCCAACTACAGAACATCCACCTTATATAGCAGCCGAGGGTCGTCGTAACCTTGAGATAACAGAACATTTTGTAACATAGCACCGTTGTACTAATCGTTGTTTAATTCAAGCCTTCTGAAAGGATTTCAAAATTTCATAGAATCAATGTTGATTTTGAAGGCGAAAATTGGGAAATAATGTCAAAAGTCACGTCAATAATTCATTAAGATAAACTCTACGAGAACGATAAGGCAAATAGTTGTGTATAAAAGCTGAAGCAGTTCAAGTGAACTCATTCTGAAGTCATTCAGTGAAACAACATGGCCGCTAAACTCATTCTCTTCGTCTACGCCACCGCCCTCGTGGCACAGGTACGTCTTTATAATACGCTTTTATTAGCTTCGTACGTATGTTAGTATGTACATATGTAACAGAAAGTTTGAACATCATTTTATTCCCTGTAAAAATGTTAGATTAAATATCAATGTCATAAAAGCGACCGACAACAATTCAATAATATCAACAACTAGTGATGTTTTGTTGGGACTATGACAGCTCTTCCACAATATTAACAAAACGTAATTCAACCGCTGTACAAATTAATAGCTTATTATTGACATGTAGATGTTTAACTGTAACATGATATTGAATAAACAATAGTTTAAGAAAACTAAAAAATACTCTTTTATCCAACAAAAAAATAAAATTAATCAATTGTAAAAAAGCGAGAGGTGCTTTTTAAGATAATGTCAAAATCGTAATCCTTCTACTCATATCTGTCAATTATCGCTTTTTTTACAGTAAATTTATTATTTGAAACATGAGATACTTACTGGTGGTAGGACCCACCCCGTCTTTTTCTGCCGTGAAGCAGTAATGCGTTTCGGTTTGAAGGGCGGGCAGCTGTTGTAACTATACTGAGACCTTAGAACTTATGTCTCAAGGTGGATGGCGCATTTACGTTTTAGATATCTATGGGATCCAGTAACCACTTCTCCAGGTGAGCTGTGAGCTCGTCCACCCATCTTAAGCAATAAAAAAAAAAGATAAATTTCCTCAAACCGTAAATATTAAATTGTTCCTTATTCTTGTTCACAGTCCGTTTTGGGCATCGGTTGTGGTTGCGGATGTGGCGGTTGGGGCTATGGTGGTCTGGGCTACGGTGGTCTGGGCTACGGTGGTCTGGGCTACGGTGGTCTGGGCTACGGTGGCCTGGGCTACGGTGGTCTGGGTTACAGTGGTTACGGCTTCGGGGGCTTCGGCGCTGGATATGGTGGTTTCTCCGGTGGCGGTCTCGTTGTGTCTTCTGCCTCGGCTGCTCCTACTGGCCTAGGTGTACGTTCCGAGAACAGGTACGAGGGTTCCGTCGGTGTCTGCGGTAACGTACCTTTCGTTGGTACCGCTGAGGTCGCTGGCGAGTTCCCCACCGGTGGTATTGGTGATATCAACTACAGCTGCGGAGATGGCGTGGTCGCTATCANAGTTCCCCACCGGTGGTATTGGTGATATCAACTACAGCTGCGGAGATGGCGTGGTCGCTATCACCCGAGAGGATGGATTCGGCTATGGTGCTGGCTATGGTCTGGGCTACGGAGGCGGCTACGGTCTCGGCTATGGAGGCTACGGCGGATGCGGATGTGGCTGCGGATACTAAATATGATAACATGACTTACGGCTGAATTTACTCGACTTGATTGCGAAATAAAATTTAATTGCAGCAAATGTAGTTTGTTACTATTCATTTTATAATAGTAGTTTTCGTTAGCTCCCTGAATTATGAAAATAAACACACTTTATATACAAAAGTACAATCTATATTTTAGTATTACAGAGTGAACTGACTAACTTGCAAACAAGACCACAATAGATTTCATAATTCAAACTTAATTATTATAAGGAAAACAAACAAGACTTCGTAACCTGATCAAACGAAATGGCTTTTCGGTGTTCAAATCTTACAGGCAGATTATTATTAAGCTATTGCATAGCTTTTATCGCGGGCTTTGAGCGCGGCGACCGAATCAGGAAAATCCGTAACAAAAATAAAACCTAACACCCCCACTCCGCCTATCATGTAGCTCGCGTTCAACACGTTCACACGTTGCGCTTGTGTAGTATTTGTGAATAAGCGCGCGGCGTGACGTCGCACTGCATGCGCATCATGAAAAGTCTGTCCATCTCTCTCTCGCGCGGTCTAGCTTATGAGTGTGAAGGGGACAGTTAATGTTTTGTTTTTGTTAATATTTATAAATATAGAGTGGTCTTATTTTATTATTGTTTTAATATTAAATTATTATTGTCTAATTATAATTGCATAAGTTGATAAAAATGCTTTACCGCGGCAGTCCCTGACAAGTGTCTTTTTTCTCTTTTTTCTATGTTTAAAGTATTTCTGGTGGCCCGGGGGCCTTTCCAGTTTCACCAGGACAGGTGGACGAGCAAAAGCTCGGCCAGGAGTGGTGAGATTTGCTAATAGCTGCCCGAGCGCCTCCGAAGAAAGCCTAAGAACTCAAGAGTAGCTGATTCGCGAATGAATCTACCACTGGATCGGAATCGCGACCCGCTGAGAAGATCCGGCGAGAAACTCAGTCGGCTGATACATGGGTTAGGTTGCACGTCGAACACTTTGCCGAGTTCGACGAGTACGGCGAGTACGGTTACCGGGATCCCTAATCCTGCTCCTAGTGTTAGAGCTGAAGGTGTCTAATGCAAGAGTTATTGGGTCTGGTGGAGATGATAAATAGCTTGCGAGACAAGCACCTTACAGGGTCTAAATCGGCATAGGAATCAGACGGAAGTGAAAAAGCGATATTTAATATTTAAGCGATATTTATGATAGTTAATGTCAAGATGTCCAAATCCACAGTTGACAGGGGTATAATAAAACCGCTGTCAGTTAGGACGATTTCGTAGCGTTGTCGAAAAAGGCCCCTTATAGCAGTCTGGTAACATCGAGCAAAGGAGTTAATTTAGAACCTGACATGTGGTAAGAAATATATGCATACGCATTGCACACGAACGCAGTGGAGAATTACATGGCGTAGTGGAGAGTGGTGTGGTAATAAAATGGAAAAGCATCGCAAATACTGATAATAAAGCGTATGGGTTTACCCGTATGGGTAGGTTCCACCACCTTGCCTGATCCTGATATAAAGCAGTCTAGCGTTACTTTTCGAAGGGTGCAAAAGGCGGTATACTGTTCAATTTAGATTTGAATCTTGTGCTTCAAGATGGATGGCGGTTTCCAAGTTGTGAAATGAGCTCCGATAACACCGGTAGCACGTGCGATAACTAAGAAAACTGAAATATTTATATACCAAATGCAAATGGTGTTTTAATAGTATCACAAAATGGTACTAAAGCTTCTTAACAAAGTATGTGAAAGGACTTACAGAAAAACAAGAAATAAATTAAAATATTTGTTTTATTTTATCATATTAGGATCATATTCGTTTCCAATTTTACTGACGGCAACTTGACATTTCTTAGTAGATAGTGCTGCGGCCGCATCTGCAGATGGGTGCGCAGTGTCCGCAGATAGAGACGGTACCAACGGCGCAGGTCTGACCTCCGTACTCGACGGCACCGATGATGGGCACGCGACCAATGATAGCGGTGGTACCAGCGACGGGCAGCTCACCGGCAACACCCACGTTGCCGATTCCCTCGCCGCCATATGAGCCACAACCGGCGCCGTATTCTCCGTCGATTCCGTTCCACCCAGCACCGAGTCCATTCCAGCCTGCTCCAAGTCCGTTCCAGCCGTTCCAGCCAGCTCCGCAGCCGCAACCACCTAACCCTCCCAAATACTGGCCGTAGACATTCTATAAACATAATGTACCTTTGTTTGAATTTCAATCCAATATCTCGCTTCATAATCTATCACTATGGTCATAATAGAAATACGTGTAATGATGTAGAAAGAGTGTCGTCGCCGCAGCAATGCCACACAAGCGACTTACAACCTTAGTGTACGGATTGAATAGTGCAGAAGAACGCATGACTCTTTGTTGTTTTAACCGCTTCCGACATGGAAATTTTAATCTGAAAGATGAACCCTTTTGTCGCTCGAAATCTAGAGTTAATAACAACGAATTAAGGGTGAAAGTGGAAGCTGACGATACTCAGCCACTGCTGTGTTAGCATCAGCTTTCAACTTTAGCATAAGAATAATATTGGTCTATTTGCGTCAAATTTGTAAGGTAAAAAAAAATTGATAAGTGGTTGCCACAAGATCTGAACGATCTCCAGCGCAACGATTGCGTTAAGGTATGCCTTTTGTTGCTTAAAGAAACGAAGGGATTTCGAACCGCATTGTCACTTGCGATGAAAAATGGATACATTATGATAATAGTAAGCAGTCGTCGTGTTGGCTAGACCCTGGTGCAGCACCTAAGCAATGCCCGAAACGAAAGCTTACCCCTAAACAGCCACGTTCACTGTTGGTGGTCTAGTGCCGGTATTATTCATCACAGCTTCTTAACAAATTACAACAGCGCCAACAATTTTTTTTTTATTGCTTAGGTGGGTGGACGAGCTCACAGCCCACCTGGTGTTAAGTGGTTACAGGTTCCCATAGACATCTACAACGTAAATGCGCCACCCACCTTGAGATATAAATTCTAAGATCTCACTATAGTTACAACGGCTGCCACACCCTTCAAACCAAAACGCATTATTGCTTCACGGCAGAAATAGGCAGAACGGTGGTACCTACTCGCGTGGACTCACAAGAGGTCCTACCACCAGTAATTACGCAAATTATAATTTTGCGGGGTTGATTTTTTATTACACGATGTTATTCACCCTGGAAGTCAATTTTGAACATTTTTTGATTACGTATTTCATTAGAAAAATTGGTACCCGCTTGAGATTTGAACACCGGTGCATCGCTCAACACGAATGCACCGGACGTCTTATCCTTTAGGCCACGATGACTTCTAAAATATCACGTGGGCCATGAGCTCCTCCACATATATGACACAAAGTATGTCAAGAAATAAGTAAAACAACGCAGAGAACGCTTCTGCCCATTCGGCTTCGAATCCTTTATTCGCTACTTGTGACACTTACTGGAAGAATGTGAGAGTAAGGTGGTGATATTCTGGGCCGAAATTTCACAGCCAACTTGTGTATGTAGTGGGTAAGCAAAAACTTTTAAGAAACAAGGTACTCACTTGGATGAGGCAAACCTGCACACAGAGGATGAAGAAAGTGAAGGTAAAAGACATGTTGCTGTAATATATTCACGAACTGGCCACAGAATCATTTTACGTCCAAACAATATATAGTATCTACACATTTATACTGCCTTTTTTTATATTACATTTAATCCAATTTCATTAGGTTTTCGAAATAGTCATTCTTGATAGTACAATACTTTTCTTTTTGTGTAAATTACCACGTACCGTTGTATATTTTCGCCCCAATTTCACCATTGTTAGATAACACTGTTGTGAAAAGGGTTTACAACTCCGATGAGTGTGAGTCACGTATAGTAAATAGATAATGGATGCATTAGAAAACTTATTTGTATAAAACGAGGAATAGCTTACACTGAACTCATTGTGTAGTCATTCAGCGAAACAACATGGCCGCTAAACTCATTCTCTTGGTCTGCATCTCAGCTCTTGCTCAGGTTGGTGAATTTTCTTATACACTGTTTTTTTGCTAATTCTGTATGCTAAAACTGTATTATATTTAATCAGATGTGTCCACGGTCTAACGCATAAGACGCGAGGTGCTAAGTGTATCCAATAACTCCTAACACGTGCCCACGAACGACTCCCAATAAGGAGCTTCATGTGTTAGCAATGAAAGCACCCAAATTTTATGACCTACGTTATTACTGACAAGAGTAAACACCACTATCGCTATCAGGGATAGTTGTAGCATGCGTTGCAGTTTGAGAGTTGAGCTGAGCGTGATATAGTGCTTTTGAGACTTTAACCCTTCATCTGAAGGTTGATATTGAAATATCTGTGGAGTACGGTTCTCATGAATTCATGTTTTCTGTAATTTGTAGTCTGCTATGGGCATCGGTTGTGGCTGCGGTGGACGTGGCTACGGAGGTCTTGGGTAGGGAGGACCTGGGTACGGTGGACTCGGATATGGTGGGCTCGGATATGGTGGCTACGGCGGTCTCGGAGGAGGATGTGGCCGAGGCTTCTCAGGTGGAAGCCTTCCTGTAGCAACCTCCTCTGCCGCCCCTACTGGTCTGGGTGTCGCGTCCGAAAACGAATACGAAGGTACTGTCGCTGTCTGCGGTAACCTACCTTTCCTAGGCTCCGCTCTAGTAGAGGGCGTCTTCCCCACTGCGGGTCTTGGCGGTATCTTCTACGGCTGCGGCGATGGCTTCGTCGGCATCACCGCTGAGAGAGGTAACGGTTATGCTGGTGGTCTGGGCTACGGTGCTGGATATGATGGCATCGGCTACGGCACTGGATACGGTCTCGGCTACGCCGGAAACGGATGCGGTTGCGGTTATGGTGGAATCTAGTGATTAACCAACCAACTAATCATGTACCGATAAAATCTGCATACAATAAACATATTTTGATTTATCCGCTGTTGTTTTAATTGTGATCATTGGAGTAACGTGTTATTTTGGTAGCTCTAACGGAATGTCAAACTCACAGCCCTTTTGAGCAATAAGATCATAGGCAAGTTTTTATGCAGTGATCTGTCGTTGTGGATGACAACGTCCTGAGCTGAGGTCAAGTCGGGATTGGAAAGGTCTGAAGCGACGACTAGTTAAGCATAGAGCAATTCTGTTGCAGAGAATCTATCCTATATCCCACGTTTGTGCAGATATTATTTTGTATGAATCATTTACCGTGATCTGTTTTGTTTTCATTTTATAATTGCATATGCTTGTCTTAATGCATGGTGGTAACGAAACGATATTAGTACTATTGCTAATTATTGAAGTGAAATTTCTTTAGAATCGTTGTGATTTCAAACTCGATGAAACGAAATGAAACGAAACAAAAAAATAAGTCCATAGAGACACAAACACAGGGGGGTGAAGCTGGTTATAGGTATGGGTGGGAACATGCGGGAGCCGAGCCTGTATGGCCTCTACAAAATGCCTAAAAATCTCCCTGCATAACTTTGGTGGTGAAGTATTCAAGAATGCAGGGACCAGCCAGTCCGATGTGTCCACGTCCCCGTCGTACCCCCTGGGACTTTCTGTGACCGGGCCATGTGCACGTACACCATTCAAGTTCTGATCACAGATGCTAAGGACAAAGGGCAAAAGGCGAGTGGCCGGCGCCTTAAAACCGGTCCGAACTCGATAGGGACGATACCCGATACATAACGGAGTGAGTTTTCGCACTCAAAGTGGCAGCCCCACTAGAAACCTAGGGTGCAGAGGGTTAATCACCCACTCATCCAAAAATTAAACGATTATGAAAGGAAAAGTAATGTTACCGGACCGGATTTTTTCAAAACGAACTGGCGATGTTAAAACGGCAAACGAATTTAGCTTATGCACATGGAATGTTAGAACTCTCTATAGACTGGCAGCCTTCCAGGTCTTATGCCAGCAACTGACACAACACAGAGCCGATGTCACAGCCTTACAGGAGATTAGATGGGTGGGACAAGGCGTAGTTAAAAGGGCAGACTATACAGCGTACTATAGTTGTCACCCAAAGCATCACTTGTTTGGAACAGGGTTCGTAGTCGGCAAGCGGCTTCAACCCCTTATCATTGACTTCCAGCCAATTAACGAGCGTATGTGTTCAATTAGAATAAAAGGTAAATTTCAAAACTACACCATTATTAACGTACATGCCCCAACGGAAGAAAGCGCCCCAGAAGAGAAAGAGAAGTGGTACTATGATGTGGAAAGTGTATACTCTAAAGCACTCAAAGGTGACGTTAAAGTAATAATAGGAGATCTAAATACGAAAATTGGCCGAGAAAAGGTATACCGTCCAACAATTGGACTACATAGTCTCCACGAAACCTCCAATGATAACGGCACCCGACTTATTGACCTTGCTTCATCTTTGAATATGGCTATTGGAAGCACATGTTTTCCGCACAAGAACATACACAAAGTTACCTGGTTTTCCGCTGACGGGGTTACCCGTAACCCAATTGACCATATTTTGATTGACCGTAGACATTACTCAAACCTCCTGGACGTTAGGTGCCACAGAGGAGCCAACATAGATTCGGACCACTATTTAGTCGTTTGCAAAATGAGGGCAAGAATATCGCAAACAAGTACACCAAGTACTGTTAGGACAAGAAAGTTTGATACCTCAAAGTTAAAGCGACGGCCAGGGGTGAACTCTGAGTACATTGAGTGTGTGGGCCAAAAACTGGATAAGATAATAGAAATAGTAATGTAGATTTTGATGAAATATGGCAACGCCTGAAATCTGCAGTTACAACAGCAGCTACGAAAGTTCTTGGACACGAAGAAAAGCGAAAACGGAATGGGTGGTTCGACGATGAATGCCAAAAAGTCACAGATGCGAAGAATAAGGCTCATAAATTATTGCAGCAAAAACTCACTCGGTGTCGTAGAGAGGATTACAGAAACCTTAGGATTAAAGAAAAACAGCTACACAAAAGGAAGAAACGAATGTTTGAAGAGCAACAACTTAAGGAAATTGCAAATAGTTACTCAAAGCAGGAATCCAGGATTTTCTACAAGCAAGTGAATAGCGGAAAGAAGGAATTTAAACCAAGAACCTCAGCCTGTAGAAATAAAGATGGCCAACTGCTTAATGACAGAACAGAAGTCATTAAAAGGTGGGCAGAACACTTGCAAGAGCTATTAAACAAACCATCAGTTGCTACTCATATCGATGAAGTCGAAGCTCCACTTAATCATCAGTGGCTAGAAGTGTCCCAACCGTCTCTGGAAGACACCAGAGCTGCCAGCCAAAAACTCAAAAACAATAAAGCTCCAGGGAACGACAACATCCAGGGTGAACTGCTAAAATACGCTGGGTCCCAGTTTGAAGAGGAATTCCATAAACTAGTACTGCAGATATGGAATTCTGAAGTTATGCCTGAGGAATGGAACACAGCGGTTATTTGTCCTCTCCACAAGAATGGCGATGTTCTCGACTGTCAGAACTATCGAGGCATTTCACTCCTCAATACAGCATATAAGATATTTGCGAACGTTCTCTTTGGCAAATTAAAACCTTTCGTGGAGCCTAGACTAGGAGAATATCAGTGTGGTTTCCGACCTGGCAGATCAACCATTGACCAAATCTTCTCCCTACGACAAATACTTGAAAAAACTCTTGAGTTTAATGCTGACACGTGTCACCTTTTTATTGATTTTAAAGCTGCCTACGACAACATAAGCCGTGATTTCCTATACCAGGCTATGCATGAGATTGGTGTACCACCGAAGCTTATATCTTTAACAAGGATGACACTGATTGCATCGCAAAGCATTGTTAAGATCCAAACAGACCTATCGGATCCTTTTAGAACCCATGATGGACTAAGGCAGGGTGATGCCCTCTCCTGCCTTCTTTTCAATGTTGCACTCGATAAGTGTATCCGTGACTCAGCAATAGAGACGACGGGCAATATATATTACAAATCCGCTCAAGTACTGGGATATGCGGATGATATTGACGTCATTGGCAGAACAGCTCTCGCAGTAGAAAGTGCATACCTTGCTCTCGAGGCCTCGTCTCTCGAAGCCGGTCTCCAAGTAAACGCAGACAAAACTAAATTCCTGAGGGTGTCGAGGGACTTACGTGAGGACACAGCGCATAAAAATATTGGCCAGAATACTTTTGGATCTGTGAATGAATTTGTATATCTTGGTTCTCTGATAACGAATAATAATAATATAACAGCAGAAATAGTTAAGAGAATACTGTCGGCGAATAAATGCTACTTCGGCTTGCTTAAATATTTCTGTTCCAAAATTCTGTCACGAAATATCAAAATTATTTTATACAAAACCCTACTGAGACCCATTCTTATTTATGGCTCAGAGACATGGGTACTCAGCAAAAAAAATGAGAACCGTCTACTTGTGTTCGAGCGTAAGATTCTAAGACGGATATTCGGTGCTGTGCAGCAAAACGAGATATGGAGGACGCGCTATAACCACGAGTTGTATGATGTTTACAAAGATCCTAACATCATAACAACTATAAAGATTGGACGCCTACGATGGGTAGGACATGTGGTTCGAATGGAGAGTACCAGAATGCCGAGACAATTGCTCTATGGCAAACCAGAGGGCCGCAGAAGTCGTGGCAGACCCAAACTCCGATGGTTGGATGGCGTGGAGCGCGACCTCAAAAATATCGGCGTCAAGAACTGGAAGGAGAAAGCCCTGAACAGAGCAGTCTGGAGAGACATACTGGACCAGGCTAAGGCCCACCCTGGGCTGTAAGGCCTAAGATGATGATGATNATCAAAATTCTTTTATACAAGACCCTACTGAGACCCATTCTTATTTATGGCTCAGAGACATGGGTACTCAGCAAAAAAGATGAGAACCGTCTACTTGTGTTCGAGCGTAAGATTCTAAGACGGATATTCGGTGCTGTGCAGCAAAACGAGATATGGAGGACGCGCTATAACCACGAGTTGTATGATGTTTACAAAGATCCTAACATCATAACAACTATAAAGATTGGACGCCTACGATGGGTAGGACATGTGGTTCGAATGGAGAGTACCAGAATGCCGAGACAATTGCTCTATGGCAAACCAGAGGGCCGCAGAAGTCGTGGCAGACCCAAACTCCGATGGTTGGATGGCGTGGAGCGCGACCTCAAAAATATCGGCGTCAAGAACTGGAAGGAGAAAGCCCTGAACAGAGCAGTCTGGAGAGACATACTGGACCAGGCTAAGGCCCACCCTGGGCTGTAAGGCCTAAGATGATGATGATGAGATACAAACACATAAATGTATAGGATTCAGCCGGCGAGAGAATGAGATAGAACACATTATACGCTACCTCATACTATAAAAGATGATTTACAATTATTTCTATTTAGTTTGTTATCAACAGATGTCGCTGCACGTAAATTCAACAATTCCTGAATCGCGGTGACGAGATGTTACACAGTTGATAGACGTTCTCGTATTTCTCTCCCAGGCGGTTCCCCCAAAGTGAGGCTGCTCCATTGCACTGCAGAGTAGTTGACCCTTGCCATTTTTTTTTTATAAATTTAACTTCTGCCGTTTGTGACTTGCACTAGCGATGTGAACCGATTACAATTTCTGGCTCCGGTTTATTAATGGTTTTTTTCTCAAAAAACCGGTTTTTTTAGGTATTTTTAGGTTTTTTCCATAAAGGCTAAATAATCACTAAATTTACGTGCAAACGAAGAGTTTTCTTCATACAATTGATTAGGTGATCATATTTTATATGCGTTTTTAACGATCATATTTATATTATCCAATAATAAAAAGCTTTTTATTTTTGATCTAATACTATTGTATTAAATCAAAATTGTGATGCAAGAAGCATAGTTGGTCCACTGCGTCATCCAGAAACCTGCTCCTATTGGATGTTACCACGTACCCTGACGTCGAAAACAAACGTTCGGAAGGCACAGAAGTTGCTGGGACTGATAGGTATTTAAATGCTATTTTGTTTAAAGGCCTTAAATGACTATTGCTCATCCAAAGAGTCCCATCAATTTCGGTGTGGTTTCCTATGGCGGCTTCAGTCTTAATATACATTCGCACTATATTCACTGCGGCCGCCGTGGCGTCGGCGGCGTTTGTCAATGTAATGCACGGTAATTTGAGTCTGAAACTCGATTTTTTTTTTAGGTAGCTTGTATATTCGATCTGGTAGCACTGGTATGAACTGTGAATGTAACGCGTAATTAAAAACCGGTATTCTTAAATAAAAACCGGTGTTTATCGGTATGTATAAAAACCGGTTTTTCTCCGGTTTTCTTCGAACCGGTTTACATCCCTAACTTGCACCGCACACACACACACACACATTTTTTATCCTTGAGATTATACTGAAAGAACTTGTCCTGTTTTATCTACCATAAAAACTGGTGTTAGAGCTGAAGGCGTCTAATGAAAAGGTTATTGGATCAGATGGATCCGTAAGGACGTGACTAGGGCGTCGACGGTGACTGGCTCCTGCGTAATCAGGATTCGGGGAGTAGTCAGCGGCGGCAACGATAAGGCGATTATCATGACGCATAGGCTTATCGAAGTACTGTTCCGACGCTGACTTCATGTATTTCTGGATAGATTCGAGGCCCAGGTCGTCGTGTAGGTCAACGTTCCTCACGAACCACGGAGCTCTGACGGCTAACCTGCAAAAGCGGGATTGTAGAGATTGGAGAGTGTCTATGTGTGTGCGGGCCGCGTGAGCGAACACCACACTCGCGTAGGTCATGACGGTCCTTATGCAAGTTTTGTAAAGTGTCACCTTGTTCCGAAGGGACATTTTACTCCGCTTACAGATCATGGGGTAAGCCCCACCCTTCAAGCCGAAACGCATTACTGCTTCACGGCAGAATAGGCAGGGAGTCCGCACCTACCCGTGCGGACTCAAAAGAGGTCCTACCAATAGTAGAATTAAATTTTAAGTACGATTAAATTTTAAGGTCCAATAATCGTTATAGGTAGGCAGCGGCTTGGCTCTGCCCCTGGCATTGCTGAAGTCCATGGGCGACGGTAAAAACCCACCATTAGGTGGGCCGTATGCTCGTCTACAAGGGCAATAAAAAAACCGTAATCCGATTTAATAAATTTGAACCAATTAAATAGATATATCTGGGAGAAAAAAACCGCGTACAGAAAAAACTCAAAGCAAAATTCGAGCTCTATTATAGACACTATTTGATTTTCCACCAAAATGTTATTTTATGTAAATCTTTTAGAACGTGTACGGACAGTGCCTGGGTAGAGGACTGGGAGGCTGCGGCTGTAGAGGCAGCCTGGGAGGCTACGGACGCGGCTACGGCTTGGGTGGACACGGCGGCGGATATGGCTATGGCGGCGAGGGCGTCGGTAATGTGGGTGTCGCCGGTGAGCTGCCCGTCGGTGGTGTCACCACTGTCGGTGGCCGCGTGCCCATCATCGGTGGTGTCGAATTCGGAGGTCCCGCCTGCGCCGGCGGCTGCGTCTCTATCTGCGGACGCTGTGCTCCTACCTGCGGGTGTGGTCGTGGTGGCTACTACTAAGAAGGCATATTTTTGCTGTGTCGAAAAATTTCGATCAGGCGATAAATAAATGACTTAATTGAATATATACTTAACTGTTTTGTTTACTGACACATTATCGTGCTGCGAAGCTTTCTGACGCTGTCTTCTGATCTTACAAAATGGTTCGAAGTCTAGATCGTTATGAAGATTTACTGAATTCCTAATTACCAAAATGACTACATTCTTTACAAACCGTGGCACTCCGACGGTTTTCCAATAAAAATGGGATTGTGTGATGTGAAGGTTCTTAATGTGACTTCAGGCCGCATGAAAACGCCACACTTACAAAAGCCCTCACTCAAAATACTGTATTGCGATGCGAATAAACTAAGCTGGTGCAAAATGGGAATTACTCGGAAATAAATACCAGACTTTCATGTTTACCAGAGTTTATTCGAACTTATAAGTTTATTTTATCATCATTATCATGTTCTACAAGTAGACGTCACCGCAACCACAACCGCATCCAACGTATTCTCCATAGCCTAAGCCGTAGCCAAGTCCACTCGCGTAGCCGAGTCCACCAGCGTAGTCAAGTCCTCCAGCGTAGCCGAGACCACCTTCAGCGGTAATGGCGACTGCTCCATCGCCGCAGCTGTAGTTGATCTCACCAATGCCCGCAGTGGGGAACTCGCCTGCGACATCAGCGGTGCCCAGGAATGGAATCTTGCCGCACACATCGACAGCGCCTTCGTATCTGTTCTCGGAAGCTATGCCGAGACCAGTAGGCGCGGCAGAGGAGGTGACGACGAATAACCCTCCTCCGTGGGAGGCTGCAAGAGAACTAGCAGCGGTGAGACCACAGCCAGCGGTGTAACCGAGGCCACGGTAGTTGAGATTCCCGCATCCACAACCATTGTTCACGCGGCCGATGTACTGGCCAACTGTGGACTAAACGAGAAGTATTTTAGTTTACAAAAATCACTTTTATTTATTTATTTATTTATTTTTTAAACCTATACTCGTATTAGCTAATAATTACCGCACCTTGTACTTTTAAGTCGAACGTTTTGTTTTTGTTGGATTGCTTTTGTTTATAATACAGTACAGCCGTGAAGCAGTAATGCGTTTCGGTTTAAAGGGTGGGACAGCCGTTGTAACAATTTTTTTTTTCGGGCCTGGGCCGAACCTCCTACGAGGTCCCCGCGCATAAGAGGCGCGCGGTGTATGTGAGACTCAACGATCTGCATGGTGTTGTGAGCAGACCGCGGGCCCAAGGATTCTAGGGTCCACCCACTAAACGACTCCCCTGCACTCTTACACCCGACGTCCGATCTCCGTCCGGGGTCAAAACCCGGTCAGAGTATGGGGGGTTCCAGCGGTCAACACTACAACCAGACACGCGGCGCCACCCCGAGGATGCCCGACCGAGGGGCCGTCGAGGCGATAGTCGACGACCAACGACATCGGTCTCCGCGGTACGGCGGCCCTATCAGACCGCCCAGGCGATGCCGCTGGTGTACCGGGATACCCCGCTGGGCCAGAACCAGCCTGCCGGGTCGGAACGCGATACACCGCCGACCGGGTTGCGCTTCCACAGTATATTCGGCGATGACAGCGCCGACGAAAATGCGGACCGCATTGCAGTCCGCAGCCGCCAACGCGTCGTCCCGTCCTCCTGGTGCCAGCGCGCTAAAGTGACGGTAGCATGCGGCGCAGCCTCAGGTCGCCCCGTGACCTTCACCAGGGGGAAGAGACTGCCTCCTCATAGGGGCCGGAGCTGGACAAACGCCCTCCTCCGACCCCCGGCTCGACGGCGGCGGCACGGCGCCGAGAGGGAAGAAGAGCTCTCCCTCTCCCGTTCCGCCGCCTCCTTCTGCGAGATGGTGAACTCGCAGAAATCGAGCATCGCCTGCCAGGACTCGTCGCTGTCGAGCATCGTAGCCACGACGGTTGGAAGCGACAAGTCCGGTCCTATTTTTGCAACGAGGACCCGGCGCTGCTCCGCGAAAGCGGGGCAGTACGCGAGCGTGTGCTCCGCCGTGTCCTCGTTGCAGCCACTGCAGTGGTGGCACTTCGGCGTCGGCTCCCCCTGGGCGACGAGGTGCAAGCCGTTGTAACTATACTGAGACCTTAGAACTTATATCTCAAGGTGGGTGGCGGCAAAGATCGACCTTACCAGTAACATTATTATAGACATATCTATGAGTATACTATCCCAAAATGGGTATATATATAAAGCTGAAATGTGGATATAGGATCATGGGCTCGTCATATAAGAAATTAAAAAATCTTAATGTATTTACATTTAAATAAGTACTCACCTGAACCGCGAGAGCAGATACGGACAAGAAGAGAATAATCTTGGCTGCCATGTTGTTTTACTGAGGTATACTTGTATACTCTTTCAACTACCAAATTTCTGTTTTTATATAGTTTTGTTGCCAACCGCTATCTCTATTACGTGACAAACTAGAAACTATGTCCCTTTATATAAAATCATTAGGTAATTTCAGTAATAATTACGTAAACACAGATATGTGATTTAGAACTAAAGCCTCAGTTATTATTGAATTTGTATTTTATTTTATATTTTGAATTTGATGAGTTACTTTAGACATTCTCTATTTTGAAGTTCGCTGGTTGTAAAAATGATTAATTTTAGAATTATAGACAATATGGAATTCGTTTTTTGATTTTTTTTATATGCGGGTCGTTTGTCGCTACCCACAAGAGGGAGTGTGGAAAAAGTTGGTGGCGCGCTAACGTTGGTAACTATACTGAGACCTTAGAACTTATATCTTTTTTTTATTGCCCTTGTAGGCAGACGAGCATACGGCCAGCCTGATGGTGAGTGGTTACCGTCGCCCATGGACTTCAGCAATGCTAGGGGCAGAGCCAAGCCGCTGCCCATCAAGGTGGGTGGCGCATTTACGTTGCATCTACAACGTAAATGGGCGTCTATGGGCTCCAGCAATAACTTAACACCAGGTGGGCTATGAGCTCGTCCATCCAACTAAGCAATAAAAAAAAAGGTATTACGTTCTGCAAAGCGGTCGGAAATTAATTTAAACGTATTCAATCTATCGTGGCTGGAAACAGGATAACGCATCTAAATGGATTCAATCAACGTTTGGTCCTTTATGGAGGGGTTCAACAACGAATGTGTCCAGTCCCAAAAGTGAGAGAGATTCAGTTCAGATATGACAATTCGGAGAGACTGAAGAATTCGTGATTGCTTTCAAATCGAAGAGGCTACATCAGATTTCAAACTGCTGCCATATTCATAAAGTAAAGATTTATAGATTTTACTTTATATTATTATGATTTACAATTCACAATCTTTTTATTTGAGGGATTACTGGTGGCCCGGAGATCTTTCTAGTTTCACCGGGACAGGCGGGCGAGCAAGGGCTCAACCAAAAGGGGTGAGATTTGCAAACAGCTACCCGAGCGCCTCCGAAGAACGCCTAGCAGCTCAAGAGCATCTGCTTCGCGAATGAATATACTATCGGATCGAAATCGCGACCCGCTGAGAAGATCCAGCGAAAAAATCAGCGGGCTGATATTTAGGTTAGGTTGCACGTCGAACTCTGTGCCAAGTTTGACGATTAGGATTACCGGGGTCCTTAAGCCTAAGAGTAACTAGGTTAAGAGTAACTGGGCTGGCCGGGTCGGCGGTGACCGAGGAATGTGCGCAGATTGAGTGCTGGACGTGTACTGGTTTTGCAATGTATCGGTCAGCAGTTCTGCTTGTTGGTCGTTATTGTAAGCCGTGAGTCGGCCTGAGGGGCCTACGAGGGGAGGCATAGTTACTACCGTATCCGATTTGAGAGTACGAGCAAAGCCATAGTAAGACCGTTGTGAGGACATGAGTCCTTCTAAGATATTAGACGGACGGACGTATTGGACTTCGACGATGCGAGATTTTACGTCCTATTGTAGAGCACCAATTGGAATACGATTCTCCTCGGTAGGATACCTATTGTAGGCATGGATCGAGGCGTTTTTGCGACAAAAAGCCAAGCTAACTTATTCAATGCAGGTGCAGGCAATGGACTGGCACGATACAAAAATAATCGGTGGAAAGTCATAACATCAGAGTGGATAGAGCCAAAAGGAAAAAGAATAGCAGGCAGACCGAAGAAAAGGTGGGCTGACGACATAACAGATATAGCAGGCAATGACTGGCTGATTATTTGCAATAAATAGGGACAACTAGGAAAAAAAAACAGAGAATCCGTATCCCAAAAAACGAACTATCTTAGATTAAAAGAAAAACATATATTTATATAAATATTAACAAATGAAAACCAACATTTACATCTTGCAATATAGCATTTACTATGTTGTTTACAGTAAAATGAGGAATATAGGCTTTTTTTTTTTTTTTTACTAGACTTGATGTAAAACTTACATTGGCGGACTTAATAGCTAAGGCATTCTCTACCAGTCAACCAAAGGTAGGTAGGTAGTGCAGAGTAAATAGTAGTATATCTGAGTTCATGAGCCCCCCTTTTCGCTCACATATGGCGAAGACTTCCTTGAGGGTTTTGGTCTATGGGCTGAACAGGACCATATCGTCTGCATAACTAATGTTGCTTATAAAAACATCCTTAATCGAAAAACCGGCTCTGCTGAGCTCAGGGACTAGGTCATCGACATAAAAGGTGAAGAGGTTCGGTGATTTTAGCCCCCTCCTAACACCACATTGCAGCAACATATCCTATAGCGTCTCCGACCATACCACCACATTATCCTGATTCCCGTATCAATACTGGTTGATTGGAGTCGGTATAGTTGGTAGTGACATAAGTTCGACTGGGTAAAATACTGGTGGTAGAATCTCTGCGAATCCGTATGAGAACTATCATCTCCCTGCCTATGTCAGCTATGAAACATTAACGCAATGCGATTTGAAGAGCGAGGCAGCCATTGTATTTACAAAACTGAGATTTGGAACTCATGTCTCAATATGGGTAAGGCGGCAGCTACGTTGTTGATGTCTATGTGCTCTCGTATACACATTACATCAGGAGGATCGTGTTGACTTGATTAAGAAATTAGAAAACCTAACATGTATTGAGGAAAATAGTTCACACGTTCAAATAAAATACAATTTTGGTACTAAACACACAATGAGAATTATTACTGAATGTAGGTTTTATTGATTTTTTCACTAATATTCAGCTCAATGAGCCTCAACAACTTTGTCCGCATCCGCATTCTCCGCAGTCACCGCAGCCTCCACAGCAGCATTCACTTCCTCCACAACCTCCACAGCCGCATCTGCATCCACCGCAGCTTCTACAGCAGCATTCACATCCTCCACAACCTCTACCGTCGCATCCGCAACGTCTACAGCATCCACAGCTGCTTCCACATCCAGAGCAGCCTCCGCTGCCACATCTGCACCCGTCGCAGCTTTGGGTGATACCGACGCAACTGTTTCCGCAGCCGTAGTTGATTCAACCACAATCTGAGCTGCACTTGTCGCCACAGATACCAGCAGTACCAAGGAAAGGTACTTCACCGCAGACACAGACATCACCATTGTACCAGTTCTCGGAACATATACCAGTAGGAGCAGTCGAATGGGAACACACACGGAAACAGTTACAACAACCAGAGCTACAACCTATGCCCAAAACGGACTATGAACAAATGTAACAATTAAATATTTTTAAGTAATCATTTTAAATCCATTTAATTCAATTTAAAATTAAAAGACTTACCTGGACCACGAGAGCGGTGGCGACTTCAGAATGAGTTGACTCTGAACTGTATCAGCTTTTATACCGAGCAGTTTCCTTGAAAATCCGCTTGCTTCATATCTAAATAGCATATAGACGTGACTTTGGAGATATTCTGCAGTTTTCGTCCTTCGGGCGGTGTAATCAGGAAACAATTACGGACACCTGTTTGATTATAAACCAAATTGTTATTGTTTCTCAATAGTCTCAATATAATCTTAGTTGAGAAGGCCTAGTTGCTTATTTATGTAACCTTTACCTTAATATTTTTATGTTTACCTGTTGTAATTTAATTTTGATTTTGATGTTTTTTATTTTTTATTTTTTTTTATTGCTTAGATGGGTGGACGAACTCACAGCCCACCTGTTGTTAAGTGGTTACTGGAGCCCATGGACATCTACGACGTAAATGTGCCACCCACCTTGAGATTAAGATCTCAATATAGTTACAACGGCTGCTCCATCCTTCAAACTGAAACGCATTACTGCTTCACGACAGAAACAGGTGGGGTGGTGGTATCTACCCGCGTGGACTCACAAGAGGTCCTACCACGAGTAAACTAATTATGTAGTTACTTAGTGCTACTAATTATGAGAAGATTTTTTAAACATTTTTACTGTCATCGACCTTGTTGATATTACAGCCACATTTCGCCTTGATATACCCATCGCGGGACACTC
The DNA here is from genome assembly GCF_003987935.1 of Bombyx mandarina. The sequence goes on along the minus strand of NW_021011770.1, from coordinate 3,111 downwards.
TGAATACAGAGAAATGAAGATTTCATTCTTAGCTTTTAATTGGACTGGTGCCTGGGTAGAAGTTTGGGAGGCTGCAGCTGCGGATGCGGTGCTGCTTGCAATAGTTATGGGAACGAGAGCGTCGGTAATGTTGGTGGAGCCGGTGAGATGCCCGTGTGTGTTGTTACCGCTTTCGATGCCTGATTGTCCAAAATCGGTACTGTCGAGTGCAGAGGTCCCGCCTGCGCTAGCAGTCGTGTCTCTATCTGCAGACGTTTCGATCCTACCGGTAGCTGCAGCTGCGGATATAGATGTCGTGGCTACTGAGAAGAAAGTTGAAAGCAAAGGTCTTTGTGCAAAACAATATCGAAATTGGGCTTTCAATAAAAATGAGTTAATAATTCGTCGTAAAGCATCTATTAACAAAGTTTCGCTTAACTATCTGGCAATAACATCGGTACTTGTAAATAAATGATATTAGCATAATAATTACAATTTTACTATGGAACATAAGATACAAAACACAGTGGAATTAAAGTACTTTCGTATACCCAGAGGTTCAGAGTTCTAATGCAGCAGATGTGAAGATACTTGTTAATCATTACGATAGAAGCACCCGTCACGTGCGGAGGTGCTCATCGACCACTCGATCGCTCGGCCTTTGTTCGCCCTACTTGGCTTGTGTTCGTGGTACATCTGCCGATCAAGTGTTTTTCCTGGAAGTTTTTATTTGTTTTGTTTCTTTTTGTTATTTCTGTTTTGTTGTGTTCTTCTTTGTCCTATAGTAATTGCGCCGCATTGCATCCTGTGTTCAATAGAACCGCTCAGCTCCGAGAAGTTGGAGCCTCGCCGCAAGGCGAGTGTTTTCAAGACTCGGGGCCGCCCCACCTGGGCACTCAGCGATCATGGACGCTGTATTCGCGGAATTCCTCCGACTTCGTCACCCACAGCTCGCCTCAGAGTTTCTGGCCTTCAAGGCCAATCACACTGCGAGCCCTCTCGAAGACTCCGCCGTGCTCGCTGCTTCTGCGTCGCCTGTACCTGCGTGCAAAGCTTCTGCATCGAGTACCGCAGCCTCCGTCGTGCCTGCCGTTCCCGCGTCGCCTATACTGGCGAGTAAAACTGCTGCGTCGTCCGCCATGGCCACCGTTCCAGCAGCGCGATCATCCACGGCCTCCGTCGCGCCCTCCAAAACACCTGCTCGTAGGTCACCTGCGCCCGCCTCCTCGTCCTCCGACTCTGACTCGGAGATGGAGGTTGACCTCGCCCCCGCCTCATCGACGGATAGATTCACCCTGGTACAAAAGGGTAAGAAGCATGCCGCGGAGTCTCGAGCTCCCGTGGCCGCTAAAATTAGCAAAGCCGCGAACGCGTCGCGCCCCCGCCCTCAGACTCCCGTTGCGCCCCCAGCCCATGCCACTCCGTCGCCGCGTCCGGTGGCACAAAATAAAACCGAGACCTCTCCCCCGGTTATCCTTCAAGAGAAGGCAGCTTGGGATCGAGTTTGCCTGGCCCTTAAGGCCAAAAATATCAATTTCACGAATGCCCGTAACCTCGCGAACGGCATTCAAATTAAGGTTCAAACACCCGACGACCATAGGGCCCTCTCTTCTTACCTCCGTAAGGAGCGTATAAGTTTCCATACGTCAACGCTCCAGGAGCGCGAACTCCGCGTTGTAATACGCGGAATCCCTAAAGAGTTAGATGTAGAGCTCGTCAAGGCCGATCTGTTAGAACAGGGCTTACCAGTGAATTCTGTGCACCGTATGCACACCGGTCGCGGTAGGGAGCCATATAATATGGTTCTAGTCGCCCTCCAGCCTACCCGCGAGGGTAAGAAAATCTTCAACACGCAGACCGTCTGTAGGCTCTCCTGTATCGCCGTCGAAGCCCCCCATAAAAAAGGCACTCCTAGCCAGTGCCATAACTGTCAACTGTAGGGGCACTCTTCCCGTAACTGTCACGCGCGCCCCCAATGTGTTAAGTATTTGGGCGATCACGCCACGGCCCTCTGCGCTCGCGACCAAATAACCGCGACGGAACCGCCTAGCTGCGTCCTGTGCCGAACACAGGGTCACCCCGCAAATTACCGCGGATACCCCAGAGCCCCGAAAATAAATCGCGAAAATAAAGCTCTTTTCGATATCGAGTCGAGGGAACCCGCTCCTCCCCGCGACCTCTCACAGCTGCAGACCCGCAAGGCTCTGTCCTCTCACCCCTCCTATTTAGCTTATTCGTCAACGTTATTTCTCGGTCGCCGCCGACCCAGTTAGCTTTATTCGCCGACGACACGACTGTTTACTATTCCAGTAGAAACAAGTCCCTAATCGCGAAGAAGCTTCAGAGCGCAGCCCTAGCCCTAGGACAGTGGTTCCGAAAATGGCGCATAGACATCAACCCAACGAAAAGTACTGCGGTGCTATTTCAGAGGGGAAGCTCCACACGGATTTCCTCCCGGATTAGGAGGAGGAATCTCACACCCCCGATTACTCTCTTTAGACAACCCATACCCTGGGCCAGGAAGGTCAAGTACCTGGGCGTTACCCTGGATGCATCGATGACCTTCCGCCCACATATAAAATCAGTCCGTGACCGTGCCGCGTTTATTCTCGGTGGACTCTACCCCATGATCTGTAAGCGGAGTAAAATGTCCCTTCGGAACAAGGTGACACTTTACAAAACTTGCATAAGGCCCGTCATGACTTACGCGAGTGTGGTGCTCGCTCACGCGGCCCGCACACGCATAAACACTCTCCAATCTCTACAATCCCGCTTTTGCAGGTTAGCCGTCGGAGCTCCGTGGTTCGTGAGAAACGTTGACCTACACGACGACTTGGGCCTCGAATCTATCCAGAAATACATGAACTCAGCGTCGGAACGGTACTTCGATAAGGCTATGCGTCATGATAATCGCCTTATCGTTGCCGCCGCTAACTACTCCCCGAATCCTGATCATGCAGGAGCCAGTCACCGTCGACGCCCTAGACACGTCCTTACGGATCCATCAGATCCAATAACCTTTGCATTAGACGCCTTCAGCTCTAACACTAGGAGCAGGCTTAGGGACCCCGGTAACCGTACTCGTCGAACTCGACAAAGAGTTCGCCGTGCAACCTAACCCATGAATCAGCT
>NW_021011769.1:0-33439 GCF_003987935.1 Bombyx mandarina | reverse complement strand
CGCCCTGCCTATTTCTGCCGTGAAGCAGTAATGCGTTTCGGTTTGAAGGGTGGGGCAGCCGTTGTAACTATAATTGAGACCTTAGAACTAATATCTCAAGGTGGGTGGCGCATTTACGTTGTAGATGTCTATGGGCTCCAGTAACCACTTAACACCAGGTGGGCTGTGAGCTCGTCCACTCATCTAAGCAATAAAAAAATAAAAAAAATAAAAAATAAAAAAATAAAAAAAAAAAAAAGAAACTCGTACTGTGATTCGACTTAATCACCAGTTATGTTGCATAATCAGATTTTAATTGAAGAGCTAAAAATTGTCATTTTCAGCCAGTAGTTCAGTAGTTTCGGGCTACTCTAGATTGACCGTGACTGGTGGATATGCTCACGAGGTTCAGCCTGAAAGAATTTTCTAGCATCTGCCCTAGTAAGAGCAGTGCTTCATTGAATCTACTACCGGATCGAAATCACGATCCACTGAGAAAATCCGGCGTGAAACTCAGTGGGTTGTGTCTGTGGGCTAAATTGGTTCGCACAGGTTATATTGCATTTGCATTTCAAAGCACTTCCAGTATGGATTATAAAATGTTAACTTCTAGAGCAAGACAAGAGAGTTTTGTGCATGTGTGAAAAAAAACCTATTGAATTATACCGACTGTTCCGTAGTTTTGGTCTTTATTGTACTTTAAAAAAAAGTACTTTTGTGTTTTCTTTCTTTTTATCTTTCACCATTTTCTCAACGCATGTAATACATTGGCTTGGTAACTTTATTATATATACTGCGTTTTTTTGTCATGGTAGCGTGTAGCTTCGAATTCTAAAATAGTACTGTTTATCTGATGGATCTACTTTTCACGGGAACTTATTTAAGGATGGGAATATCGTAGACTTTGTTTTTAGTTATTCACTGGTAGTTTAAGTGGTTATTCTAGCTACGTACTAGCTAGTAAGTCGTAGCATTAAGGGAGGGTCGCAGAGGGGAGTGCACAAAACAGCCAGGTAGTGCAAGAGGGAAAGACGTCTTGAAATTTACCGTGCGTTGCATAAAGTATCCTATTAGGGATTTCGTCAAAAATAGTATTCTACATATAACAAATTTTAAAACAATAAAGCGGCTATACAGTAGTTTGTTTAAAGATCAGTCTGAATTTAAATAGATAATGTTTTCATAATGGTGCTCTGATCCTAAATTTGAACTGCAAGCTTTCTAAATAAAGTTTTGTTTCAAATTATGCATACTTACGACTAGTTTGATTACAAATTTCATTGCATGTATAGCAATTTTTTTTTCATTGCTTATTTGGGTGGACGAGCTCACAGCCCACCTGGTGTTAAGTGGTTACTGGAGCCCATAGACATCTACAATGTAAATGCGCCACCCACCTTGAGATATAAGTTCTAAGGTCTCAGTATAGTTACAATGGCTACCCCACCCTTCAAACCGAAACGCATTACAGCTTCACGGTAGAAATAGGCGGGGTGGTGGTACCTACCCGTGCGGACTCACAAGAGGTCCTACCATCAGTGATTACGCAAATTATAATTATGATCTTTTTTTGTTATTTTGTTACAAACGTAAGTGTTGGTTAACAGAAAAGAACACGAGAAATACTTCAATCGAGTTGCATAATCGAACTTCTTCTGTAAGCGAGCAAACACTGCGTGTCGACAGTGATAATATTGTAAGTACGCAATATGAGTTAGCTGTCACGCACACGCTGCTCAAAATGCTGACTCACCGAGCGATACCAACGCAATATTCGATTGAAATGCCTTAAATAAAACATGCTGCCGACTCTCCCTTCGAACTATTCGCGTTATTGAGTTACGAAGTCCCCGAAGCGTTTTGCCGCCAAAACAACGTACATTTTGCCCCCCGGCGCGTGTAAAAACATCCACAGGCATTCTCCTAACGAGCAACAGAGACGGAGCACCTAGGACGGAAAAGGACGGCTGCTTTAATATTTTATCAGGCATCTTCTCATCAGGAAGTCGTCGAACATTCCAAAATCGAGCTTGCATTTATAGATTTAAGGTTCAAAATCGCCGGCACGGAGTTCGGATTGCGTGTGTGCCCTTACGTCGGTGAAAGGAAATTACAACCACACCCACGTATAATGTTGCCGCAATAAAAAACGTGTGAGAAGAAATAATGAGCGGTTACTGGCGAGCTGAGTCCCGGCCGACGATTTCATCTTTTTACAAACGTCCGCTAATTGATTTGAGGGATACATCAGCGAACGTTAAAGAATCCGACGTGAATAATGGATGCTGCTTGCTGAATCTATTTATAAATTAAAATGCGTCGCGAAATCAGAACTGCGGCAGGCGTACGATAGCCCTATAGATTATCGTTCAAAGCTGTCGTGCCGTGAGCCGTGTAGCTCCGCGGCTATTTCTAGCTATTTATCACAAGTTCTTCTATTTCTGAAACACCTTCGAACGTCGAACTATTTATATTCACAACGTCACGTCGATCTTATCAAAACATCGATCGCGACCTTCCTATTATGTGTATAGAATGTTTACGACAAAGTACCTTGCCCGTTCAATGTCAAACGTACCTTTTTGATTACACACAATGTTATTTAAAAAGGGGAAAAAGGGATATCGGGATATAAAGGGCGTAATAATATGTGTAATGTAGCCGCTATAATTTAAAAACAATCCCAAAATCTGTAAAATACACCACCGACAGAAAAGTAATGCGACTGATATTAAAATGACATTGAATATGCGGAATCCAATCGAAAATCAAAACAAAACAAATGACAAAATCCTGGATCCAAATTCATTAGAACAAGGAAAATATGTTTGCATACGCATTTTTTGTTTAAAATGTAATAATATTACATGAGTTGATTTGTGAGAACTCTTGAATCGAAATATCCTATATCAAAATTATTCAAACATCATCAATACAAAAGATATTCGTGTGAATGGAAATCTAGAAAAATCCAACTAGGTTCCCGGAAGTGCGTACCTCAATACCTTATTGAACACAATTGTCTACTAATCTTTTTCTAAGAGAATAAATACAATGTTGCCCCGATTCAATCTAACCATAAATTATGCATAGATCGAATGTTTATTTTCATACTTTTTATCGACCCGCATTTAAGTTTTAGACCTTAAACAAGGAAACGAAAACTCAGAAGATAGTAACAATCAAGTCAGTGTCAGTCATGAAATATCTACGTGAATACACTACTGTCACCAAGCAGGTGAATTTATTGGGCATTGGAAAAACAGATCATTGAAAAAATCTCCTTCCACCCATGACTTAATTTAAACGACTAGGTTTTTTCTTTCTTTTTTGTCCACAGACGTCCACTGTTGGACATAGGCCTCCCCAAAGCCTCGCCACAAAGACCAGTCCTGCGCTGCCTACATCCAGCAGATCCCCGCGAACCTCAATAGGTCGTCGCTCCATCTTATGTTATTAATTATATTATCTTATCTTATTAACGATTATTTTAGGCGACTAAATTCTATACCTGTTAGGATTTGTTTAGTGCATCTATAAAGTGTTGAGAACAATGAAGTAAACCGAAAAAACTTGACAATATTGAAAGAAAAAAAATTATTGAAAAGAAATTTAAAGATTCTATATCACGTACCTATTTTAGACGTACCCTATCTTAGACAAGGCTTACATCGACCACATAACTGATCGATGACCAGAATGAGGAAAATAATAGAATAAAGTGGTAGTGGTTTTGTCTACACGATACAGTTGTTTAAACATATCAGTATCTACATATTATGTTATTGCCAAGTTGTAATATAACAATTACCTATATAATTACCACCGTATAAAGTTCCAATACAAACGACTATAACTTCAGCTAATTCTTCGGATTTCGGGAGCCGTAGATAAAATTAAAGCTACCTACATTTGTGGTTTAATATCGCGTTTTTTATTGTCATTATGTTTTGAATACTCTAAAGTTATTGTGGTCATACGTCGTAGATAATAAAAGAGGAGAAATTCAATTGTATAAAAAGTATTCTTAATTATTTTAGTTGAAGGGCCAAACACTACGCAAATGGAAGCTCACGAGTTGATAAATATACAAAAATGTAGGTATGTATTTTAACAAAATAGATCTTGTTATCCTCTTCGAAGTCCCTTTTCTAAGAAGGGAGGTATAGTGCGTTACATCATTAACAAACTGGACTTTGGACTCACCTGACCTAATAGTTATCGGTTTTGACACTCCGAACTACTATTTCTTACGGCTTATAGACTTTAGACTTTGGCTTATGGCTAGGCTTTGCAACCTAGTCATGGCGTTCCGCGAGGCTGAAGAGTGTGAAAGGGACTGGACTCTCTCTTCGGCTCCTCGGCGAAGAAGGCGAGGTGAGCGGCGCGGGCACGAAATTCTCGTTCATTTCCCGTAGAGGCTTTTTTTTATTGTTTAGATGGACGAGCTCACAGCCCATCTGATGTTAAGCGGTTACTAGAGCCCATAGCCATCTACAAAGTAAATGCGCCACCCACCTTGAGATATAAGTTCTAAGGTCTCATGTATAGTTACAACGGCTACCCCACCCTTCAAACCGAAACGCATTAATGCTTCACGGCAGAAATAGGCAGGGTGGTGGTACCTACCCGCGCGGACTCACAAGAGGTCCTACCACCAGTAATTACGCAAATTATAATTTTGCGGGTTTGGTTTTTATTACACGATATTATTCCTTCACCGTGGAAGTCAATCGTGAACATTTGTTGAGTACGTATATCATTAGAAAAATTGGTACCCGCCTGAGATTCGAACACCGGTGCATCGCTCAACACGAATGCACCGGACGTCTTATCCGTTAGGCCACGACGACTTCAAAATTCGGGTACCGGGTGCGGGGACGCCCGGTGCTCGGCTCTCGGTCCGGTGGTGACGCGGCGCAAGGTGGCTACTGTGCGCCGCTCACGGTGTGCCACCCGAGACGACGTCCTGCGGGCTCTTCCGGAGATGTAATCCCGTCCTATTATCAGGAAGGGTACCGGCGAAGGCGAACTTTCGGCGCGCACTATCGTGGAGTCGGGGTGGTGGAGTTTGATAGTTCGAGTCGGTAGTCAGTTTTGCGGGGTGGGTCTTGCATAGCTGATTCGCGCGTCTTTATCAAGGCGTAGTCTCCCGGCAGGAATTGGAGCTGCAGGCGCCGGAGTCCGACATAGTCCGGTCTGCTATCCCTCTCGACCGTAAGCAGATCCCCGGCGTTAAAAAAACTAACAGGTATGCGTTATTCGAGATATCCGCTATTACTCTGCAATTGAGGGAAAGACCTCACGGTTCACGTGACGTTATTATTCCGTTGTTCCGGGAACCATTCTACAACAGCTGCGGCGTGAAAATCTTGACCAATCTACATAGGTAAAGCATTCTAAAACTTTTCTTTAATTGTCGAATAGTAAAGGATTATTGTTGACTTGACTTGACACTTGACACCAGGAGGGCCGTGAGCTCGTCCACCCAACAAAGCAATAAAAAAAACAATTATCTATATGGGATAGTTCATAAGTTTATAAGAAATTTCTAAATATATAATGACGAATGAAGAATCAACTTTTTAGTAAATGTTCTTTTTCGGATTATGTGTTTTTTTTTTGCCGTTATTGGTCGGATTTACCCAAATGAATCATGAGCTAGATGCATTCATCAACAATGAGACAATATACCTACTCTGTGAATCACAAAGCTGCGGGGAACTAACCACGGCGAGATAATGACTCCAAAGATAGTGAGCCGATGGACGTCACAATGAAACTGGAGTCGCTAAACTCCGGGACTTACTGGTGGTAAGACCTCTTGTGAGTCCGCACGGGTAAGTACTATAACCCTGCCTATTTCAGCCGTGAAGCAGTAATGCGTTTCAGTTTGAAGGGTGGGGCAGCCGTTGTAACTATACTGAGACCTTAGAACTCATATCTCAAAATAAGTGGCGGCATTTAGGTTGTAGATGTCTATGGGGCCCGGTAAAAAAAACTTATGAACTACTGTCGAAGCCTAAAGCTTGAAGTCTTCGTGGCTTATAGTCGCCCGGTGCATTTGTAATAAGCGATGCGACAATGTTCGAATCCCGGAGACAGGTATCGATTATAATGAAATACGTAAGTACTTAACAAATGTTCACGAATGACATCCATAGTGAAGGTACAGCATCGTGTAATAAAAACCAAACCCGAAAAACACTTTAATTTACATAATTACTAGTGGTAGAGTGCCCTGTGGCTGCCTTATGTTGACATCGGTCGTACCGTAAAACTGAGCCTTATTACTCATAATGTCTCAACGTGGGTGGCGGCATTTACGTCGTTGACTATGGGCTCCAGTATCTAAGTGAGCCCAGAACACTTCGACCAACCTAAAAACAATCCACAACCAAACAGCGAACATAACGCCAAGAGGATGGTTTATTAAACATTACTTACTCTTACTGGTGGTAGGACCTTTTGTGAGTCCGCACCGGTAGGTACCACCACCCTGCCTATTTCTGCCGTGAAGCAGTAATGCGTTTCGGTTTGAAGGGCGGGGCAGCCGTTGTAACTATACTTGAGACCTTAGAACTTATATCTCAAGGTAAGTGGGGCATTTACGTCGTAGATGTCTATGGACTCCAGTAACCACTTAACACCAGGTGGGCTGTGAGATTCCACCATCTAAACAATAAAAAAAAAACATCGAAAATTTATTGTGTTCTCCGGAATTGTTATTCGAATTTTCCTTCATTCCTGTCTTCTAGTTGATTACCACAACTGTGTATTACTCTAAACTCGGCGTTTGGCTCGACTGGTGCACAAGTTTAAAGTCGCCCAGCCTTGGAGAGGGCTATGCTTGGAGTTTCTCTGAAAGATCGAAACTGGAACAAGATGATCCGACAGAAAACTAAAGTTATAGGTATAGCACAGCGAATTAGTAAGCTGAAGTGGCAATGGGCTGGCCATATTAGCCGGACAACCGATAACCGTTGGGGTAAACGCGTTCTTGAGTGGAGACCGCGAATTGCAGAACGTAGTGCAGGACACCCTCGGGCTCGGTGGAGTGATGATCCGTGCAGGGTGGCTGGCAGGAGCTGGATGAGAGAAGCCGAGGATCGTGCTCAGTGGCAAGCAATTCAATTTTTCCAATAAAATACGTACTTAACATTGATTGACTTCCACGGTGAAGGAATAACATCGTGTAATAAAAATCAAAACTGCAAAATAATAGTTTGCGCAATTACCGGTGGTAGGACATCTTGTGAGTTCGAACGGATAGGTACCACCGGATGGGTGGCAGCATTTACGCTGTAGTTGTCTATAGGCTCCGGTAACCATTTAACACCAGGTCGGCTGTGAGCTCGTCTACCCATCTAAGCTAAAAAATATACAATTAAGAATAATAAAAACACGAAATTAAGTCGTAAAGCAGTTTTATTTCTTTATACATATATGAAATACGAACTTAGACAGTTCTAGTGGCCGTCTAATAGGAAATGGTCACGGCCGTGGGCTTGCAGTGACGCGGCAAGTAAGATATCTACCGTGAAAACCGCTCTTTACGTATCGTTTATAATGAATAATATCAAAATAACGTAGGAGGATCAGTTAATTGGAGAATGAATTTATATCTTAATTTTATTTTATTTTATAAAACGTCATTTGTCGACAAGATTGGGACTAAATATATGCAATCGTCTGCACATTGCCGAGTTGTGCGTTGTCAAACTTGGCACTTCACGAAATGAGGTCTGTTTAAAATATAATAGATTTTAATATTTGCTCTGTTATTCCACAACCCTTTAGATAGTTTTTGATTGACGTAATTGAATGCATTACGAATTGTTGGCTTTGTTAATTGGCAGTCTAACCGTGACGTCATATGTGGGTGCAATAGACAATCCCAGTATAATAGCTACGCGAAGTATCTTCGGATACCATTTCCCTGTGATTCGTATTCTGGATGCAATTGGTAATGAAAAATATCTTTTGGTTGTCACATTGACTGATTATGTAATTACCAAATGATTTGCATTTGCTGACGATGCATTTTATTCATTACCTCTTGAAATATAATATTAATCATTTCAATGAGTACGTATTTCATTTATGTATTGAACAAAATGCAAACTAATTGAAAATACAGTTGCGTTAACAAAATTGTTAAATAGTTCTCCTTATAAATTCAATAGGCTTTTTATCTACCTTTTGAATAACTTAAATCAACCTTAAATGATAGATAAATAGATGTGTACGATCGAGACAAAAAATAAGTCGGTTTGTGGAGGAAGTAACGTTTTATTTTATTTTTAATCCAACAATTTACAATTTTGTGGAAATTGTAGAAAGCGGTTTATGAGTGATGAAATGTACAGATAATGTAAAATTCCTTATAAACGTCAAACATCATTTTGCGTTTCGATGTAAAACCCTTGATAGATTATTAATATATCACATAAACATAGTAGTAATCGTTTGATCAAGTTATCGTATTAATTTTGCACTCCTGTATTCCTAAGTTGATCGCATCAAGTAACAAATAATGAAACCAAGACCTTATGATATTAATTTTGAAGTCGTCGTGGCCTAAAGGATAAGACGTCCGGTGCATTCGTATGAAGCGATGCACCGGTGTTCGAATCCCGCTGGCGGGTACCAATTTTTCTAATGAAATACGTACTCAACAAATGTTAACGATTGACTTCCACGGTGAAGGAATAACATCGTGTAATAATAATGAAACCCGCAAAATTATAATTTGCGTAATTACTGGTGGTAGGACCTCTTGGGAGTCCACACGGGTAGGTACCACCACCCCACCTATTTCTGCCGTGAAGCAGTAATGCGTTTCGGTTCGAAGGGTGGGGTAGCCGTTGTAACTATACTGAGACCTTAGAACTTATATCTCGAGGTGGGTGGCGCATTTACGTTGTAGATGTCTATGGGTTCAGTAACCACTTAACATCAGGTGGGCCGTGAGCTCGTCCACCCATCTAAGCAAAAAAAAAAAAGTCGGCTTTTGCGAGTAGTAGCCGCAATTAAAATTGCTTTTACCGTTTTGATTTTCACGACATTATTTCCGACGTTTCGAATTACTGAATTAAAAATAAATCGGGAGATTAACCCGTAAAGTGGTTTTGATTTAATTTGTTTATATTCGGTAAATTTATCTACAATGTCCTATAGTAATATGCTAGAGAATTGTGAACTACAGGCTTATTACTAAAAGCATTGCCATTGAGCATAGGTGTCGCATATCAATTTCTCATAGTTTAAGGTGACATGTCTGATAATCTTACATCTAAATTTGTGCAATCTGCTCCTTCTATTGGTCTCGATAACCACCCAAATGGGCTGAGATGGTCACTGTTGAGACATACGGACTGGCGACGCGAAAAATCGCAGTCTAAGCATTTATTGCACCGTCGACGTCACCCTAAACACGTCATTATGGATCCTACTGATCCATTAACGGTGCTTTTAGATACGACAAGCACCGGTCACGGTCCTCGTCGAACCCGTCGGTTGCGACGAAGGGCTCGACGAGTGAATTAACCCACAGACACAGCCCACTGAGTTTCTCGCCGGATCTTCTCAGTGGGTCGCGTTTCCGATCCGGCGGTATATTCTGCGAAGCACTGCTCTTGCTAGGGCCAGTATTAGCAACACTCCCGGTTTGAGCCCCGTGAGCTCACCTACACATCAAGGAGAAGCTGAAATAGTCTCTCAAGACTATCAGCATAGGTGGGGAAAAAAATCTGGTATCCATAACACAGGGAATCCTATTTGGGGCCAGACGACCGTGCGTGATTTGTCCTCAGTTTCTATTATTTATTGTTTATTGTCATTACTACATGAATAATTTACGGCAGAAATGCTTAATGGTTGTTCCAAGCTGTGTCGTTATTTTTATACCAACTTCATATTTATTTATTGGTGATGGACCATAATCTAACAAGCAACGAGAGGCAGATTAGATTTTGGACGTATCAAGGCGTGGTAGTGTATCTTTTATCATAATTGAAGAATAATAATTGTTTAATACCTTTCACCCACGCGTTTTACGTTATTGAAATGCTTGCTGCACTTATGTAAGTACATTCCGAACGAAAGAAAAAAAATATTAAAATTGCATCTAGTAAGTATGAATTTTCGTGTTTTTTATTTTGGTCTCGTATAGTTTTTCCAATGGACCTCAAATTTAGTATAGTAACAGTTGTTATTGTCTTCAGAGAAGGTTTTTCAAAATGAATGAGCGTTGAGTAATTTTAAGAATCCGGAACGTGTATTTCGTGTTTTTAGGGATAAGCACAGTGATGCTTAGGTAATTTTTCTAGTATTTTTGGATGTAATGAATAAGCTTTATATTAGCTATGCGCTAAATATATAATAAGGTATATATAATATGACAGATATTGTGTTACGTGGTGGTAGGACATCTTGTGAGTCCGCATGGGTAGGTACCACCATCATCTGTAGTGAAGCAGTAATGCTTTCCGGTTTGAAAGGCGAGGCAGCCGTTGTACTGTTAAAAGTGAGACCTTACAACTCATGTCTCAAGGTGGGTGGCGGCATTTACATTGTAGATGTATATGCGTTCCGGTAGCCACTTAACATCAGGTGGGCCGTGAGATCGTCCACCTTCCATGCAACAAAAAAAATTTAAAAGAAATACGTTGTAAATCGCCCTGCCTGTTTCTGCCGTGAAGCAGTAATGCGTTTCGGTTTGAAGGGTGGGCAGCCGTTGTAACTATACTGAGACCTTAGAACTTATATCTCAAGGTGGGTGGCGGCATTTAAATTGTAGATGTATATGGGCTCCGGTAACCACTTAACATCAGGTGGGCTGTGAGATCGTCCACACATCTAAGCAATAAATTTAAAAAAATGCGAACGTGATCAGTGTGTGTGAATAGAGACTCCGTCATACATTGTTGGGTCCATCTGCTGAATGTCGCGTAACCGCATGTTCCGCTCTGTTTCGTGTTATATTACTGTTACTTGTCGTAGAATGTCTGATGCGGATTAATATGGATGCAGTTTGTGAGGTAAGTGTAGCGGCCGCAACTCTGTGGCTCTCGATACACGCCTAGTTTTTTCGTAAGTTTATACGGAAATTATTTGATTTACTATTCTAAATATTCTTAACATTCGGTTCACGTGATTTTTTATTGTCACTTTTTTTTTCTCCTATCTATGCTGATAGCCTTGAGAGGCTATATCAGCTTCTCCTTGACGTGTAGTTTAGCTCACGGGGCTCAAACCGAGTGTGTTGCTAACACTGGCCCTAACAAGAGCAGCGCTTCGCAGAATCTACCACCGGATCGGAAACGCGACCCACTGAGAAGATCCGGCGAGAGACTCAGTGGGCCATGTTTGGGTTATTGTTCTCACAATAACATAAAATCGACATTTTCGCAGCCACTTTCGAAAGAGGCCAAGCCACTGGATCGAAATTGCGAACCGCTAAACAGATAACCAAATAACCACCCTAACTGGATTGCCAGTCGCAACCACCCTACGAGGAACTGAGGACCGGACGAAGTGGAAACAGCTCACGAGCCATACCACGGTCAAGTTTCAGGGACACGACCTTAAGCAATAAAGAAAGCGAACGAAGAAGAAGAAAAAAAGTTCGACCAGAAACTCAGCGGTCTAAATTCTAAAGCTATAGGGTTCTACTGTGAAATATGGTATAACTAGCGCTGACGTTGGCACGGGTAGCATCCGACAGTACTAACAGAGGTTTAGTTCCGTCTATATGGATCTAGGGCTATCGAAGGCGGTAGCTGCGTGAGCCGGATTAAGTTTCCAAGCTGTATAAGCCGGATTGGATTATGGTTGCAACTAGATGCTGACACGATAAAAGGTATCATGTCCTGTCACTATCGCGAGCTTCATTAATTATTGATACAAGAACGTCGAACGCTTGAAGTCGTCGTGGCCTAAAGGATAAGACGTCCGGTGCATTCGTGTTGAGCGATGCACCGGTGTTCTAATCCCAGGCGGGTACTAATTTTTCTAATGAAATACGTACTCAACAAATGTTCTCGATTGACTTCCACGGTAAAGGAATAATATCGTGTAATAAAAGCCCCGCAAATTTTAATTTGCGTAATTACTGGTGGTAGGACCTCTTGTGAGTCCGCGCGAGTAGGTACCACCAGCCCGCCTATTTCTGCCGTGAAGCAGTAATGAGTTTCGGTTTGAAGCGTGGGGCAGCCGTTGTAGCTATATTTGAGACCTTAGAACTTATCTCAAGGTGGATGGCGCATTTACGTCGTAGATGTCTATGGGCTCCAGTAACCACTTAACCCCAGGTGGGCTGTGAGCTCGTCCACCCATCAAAGCAATAAAAAAAAACGCCGATCGTGCTGCAGATCTACATTCCCCGTGGTACGCGCTTTGACGGCTAGTTGAAGAAAGCGTGGCTATCTTTCAAATCAGTAAATCAGTAAGTTGATCAGTAAGACGATAACAAAATTTTAGCAGATTTTCGTTTTAAAAAGACAATATTTAATTTATTTATTTCTTAGGTGGGTGGACGAGCTCACGGCCTACCTGGGGTTAAGTGGTTACTGGAGCCCATAGACATCTACGACGTAAATGCGCCACCCACCTTGAGTTAAGTTCTAAGGTCTCAAAGCTACCGGAGCACATAGACATCTACAACGTAAAACGCCGCCTGAGATATGAGGTCTAAGGTTTCAATTACAGTAAGAAAGAAAGTGGATTTTATTACCTAAGACATTGATTAAGTATTTTCTTTTTTCCCTGATCCAAACTAATAGATGACGTCAGCGATTCTAAATATCGAAAGAGTTAGAACAATAATTAGTAAGTGTTTTGAATCAATTTATCGGTTGCCCCATTGTTGCCGTCAAGCTACTAAAAATGAATTTCTAAATGCAACGTTACGTAATAAACTTTTATTACACAGTGTTGCATTCAGAAAATCGTTTTTGAAATGAAATGTACTTATGTTATCTGGTAAATTAGTCTCGTTCGATAAAAAAATAACTGTTCCGTGTTTCTGTATATTTAAAAGGTTGAGTACGTACGCACCTTAGTTACTGTCATAAATCAATATTGTTGTAAACGGGCATCACGGCCGTAATATTGAATATAACTTTTTTTTTTTTTTGGGTTTTTTTTATTGCTTTGATGGGTGTACGAGCTCACAGCCCACCTGATGTTAAGTGGTTGCCACCCACCTTGAGATATAAGTTCTAAGGTCTCAAGTATAGTTAAAACGGCTGCCCCGCCCTTCAAACCGAAACGCATTACTGCTTCACGGCAGAAATAGGCGGGGCAGTGGTACCTACCCGCGCGGACTCAGAAGAGGTCCTACCACCAGTAATTACGCAAATTATAATTATGCGGGTTTGATTTTTATTACACGATATTCATAGATATTTCCTTCGCCGTGGAAGTCAATCGTGAACATTTGTTGAATACGTATTTCATTAGAAAAATTTGTACCCACCTGAGATTCGAACACCGGTGCATCGCTCAACACGAATGCACCGGACGTCTTATCCTTTAGGCCACGACGACTTTATTTCATTTATGTAGCTTTTATAAATTAAGGTATGAATACATTGAACATTCTTGGTATTTTTGTCTTTCGTGTCATCAGTTCTGTTGGAAACAATGCATACCTATTCCTAATATACAAAAACGAATATTTGTTTTTTTTTTTCCGCTATTTTTTGTGTTCAAAGCGAGTCTTATTTATTTGATTAAGTTAAGGTATCTGGAATAGTACCACTATGTTTTTTTTCCTATCTATGCCGATAGCCTTGAGAGGCTATATCAGCGTTACCCTAGCGTGTAGGTGAGCTCACGGGGCTCAAACCGGAGTGTTGCTAGCACTGGCCCTAGTAAGAGCAGTGCTTCGCAGACTCTACCATCGGGTCGGAAACGCGACCCACTGAGAAGATCCGGCGACAAACTCAGCGGGCTATATCTATGGGCTAGTTTGCTCTTCGTCGTAATCGACGAGTTTGACGAAGACGGTGACAACCGGTGCTTGAAGGGCCTTAAAATACCAATAGCGGATTCGAGGGATCCGATAAGACAAGATTCGGGTAACGGTGGCGTTGCGTTGTGCAAACTGGCTGAACCATTATATGTGCGTGTGCTGTTTCAATGCGTGCATGTATTACATAAATACATACAAAGTTACATTACGTAGTTTTCTACACAGAAGCGCGAGTGGAATTTGCTAGTATTGAATACATTAATTCTAAGTTCAGTTACATTTTTAATTGTCGAAACTATTTTTGCAACAGTTCACCGACGCACCATAAACGAAGCGAACAAGGACCGAATCATCCAATTCTCGCAATGTCATACCCATTAAGACGTGATCGAGGAACATTAACAACAAAAAAAAATTACCAAAGCCAATTTTCCAATTAAACACAAACTCATTGAGAGTTCAATTAAACGACATCTAATTACGCGATAAAGGTCTCTCCTATTCGAGAGAGAGATGAAAAAAAATGCATAATTACAGTACACGTCGCCATTTACAGCATCGTCCGTTCATTAAAGGCACGAACGCCACATTTTTGTACGGAGACTCGCGAATGCCGGGCCGGCAAAAACATCATCAGCTCTAAAAATAATTCTCGCACACAGACCTGTCCAAGTTAAGGCCGCCTTTGGCACCGAAACGCTTGCACGCCGGTGCGCGCGTGTGTAGGTTAGAGCTGTTCAAGTGCGCGATAAAACGCGGCTATGTGTGCGTTGCGTCAGCATTCGACACGACCGAATGAGGTTATTAACCGCGCCTGTGTGTTTTCGTGAGAGGGTTAAGTTTTATTCCTTTTGATAATTCGATTCATTCTCCGTCGCCGAGGGTCACCGAATACAGCTCTATAAAGACGTCGCCCTGACGTGGGAACACGGCCGCGGTTATTATTTATGAATCTACGTATCCTAATCTCCGATGCGGACGGACGGATCATTGATTCTGTTTTGTTTTGTACTTTATTCGCGTAATTACTGGTGGTAGGACCTCTTGTGAGTCCGCACGGGTGGGTACCACCACCCCGCCTATTTCTACCGTGAAGCAGTAATGCGTTTCGGTTTGTAGGGTATGGCAGCCGTTGTAACTATACTGAGACCTTAATATCTCAAGGTGGGTGGCGCATTTACGTTGTAGATATCTATGGGCGCCAGTAACTACTTAAAACCAGGTGGGCTGTGAGCTCGTCCACCCATCTAAGCAATAAAATAAATAAATTGAACAAGTTAACATAATATTATTTTTTTCATTCCTATCATATATAATTTATTAATTACTCAGCTCTGTCTCGCGTCTTTATCCATATTTGATGCCTCAGCAGCGTACAATTCGTGCAATTTCCATATTAATTTTCAATTAATTTAGAATTGTTAGGCAACGTAAAGATTTTTACGTAAACGATTTAGCTATTATGACCTTACCCCGTATTTTAAACTACAAAGCTAATGAAAGAAAGATATTAACAAAGGATATTCAACTACTGCGACTAAATACATAGACTATATCCATTTGTTGAGACTACACAGGTACCACCTGCTATACCTTGGATTGGATCCTTGAAGAGGCAACAACGACTGTAACAAGTTTGGTCACAATCGAAACGGTCACATAGAAGACAAAGATCCAGGGGACATTCGCTTTAGATTTTATGTTTTTATTTATTTAGTGCTTAGTTGGGTGGACGAGTTCACGGCCCATCTGATGTTAAGTGGTTACCGGAGCCCATAGACATCTACAACGTAAATGTTGCCACCCACCTTGAGATATAAGTTCTAAAGTCTTAGTATACCTAGTTACAACGGCTGCCCCACCTTTCAAATCGAAACAGATTACTGCTTCACGTCAGAAATAGGCAGGGTGGTGGTGCCTACTCATGCGGACTCATCAGAGGTCCTCCCACCAGTAACTCCATACTGAAGATAGGATGCAGTGGATAATAAAAACAATACCTACCATACGATCACAGGCTGTGAATTCATTATACCTGATTCCGTCCCCTATAATTGCTCCTGTTTGTGACGCAAAAATCTAATGCGGTTTTATTATTGTAAGGATATCTATTTTGCAATTGAGATTATAATCTAAATTAAAATCGGCATTTATATAGTGAGGTCTATGGGCTCCATTGACGACTTGACAGACGCGTAATTCAACACTTTTACATCGGTAAATGTTACCGAGTAACCGTGCAACAATTGATTGACCTTTTATGATCAATGATATGGAACGTTTGGAAATATGAGTCTTCGTATACGACTCGTATACACTATCTGGATAAAGCCTGCTAGATAATACCTGAAATGCCTCAACCTTCAATCTAAAACAGATTATTGCTTCGCGACTAGACTGGACTCACAAGACACTTTACTAGTAGGAATTACGCAAATTATAAGTTTAGTGGATTGCATTTTTATTACCCGAAAACGAAACACGTACTTAACACATGAAAGAAACACATTTCATGTGTTAAGTACGTGTTTCGTTACAAAAATTGTATACCTATGCCTGCGGTATTCTAACGCCGGCACATTGAGCGATCAATACGAATGCACCGTGTGTCATATCTTTTAGGCCACGACGACTTCGAATAGATCTGTTGAACAGATACGTAAGTATCTTACGGTAGCGTCAGAACGCTACTTCCACAAAACGGCGCGACATGGTAACCCTCTTATCGTGGCCGCTGCTAATTACTTATCCGACCTAGGCGACAGGGTAACGCAACGCCGCCGTCACCTGAACCTTGTCTTATCGGATCCCCCGGATACGCTCTTGGTATTTTAAAGCCCTTTCACCGTCCTTGTCAAACTCGTCGATTACGACAAAGAGATCGACGAGCGAACTAACCCATACACACATCCCACTGAATTTGGCACCGAATCTTCCCAGTGGGTCGCAATTCCGATCCGGTGGCAGATTCCGCGAAACACGGCTCTTGCTAGGGCTAGTGTTAGCAAATTCTCTCAGGTTGAGCCCGTGAGCTCACCTACCCGTCCGGGCATAGCTGGAATAGCCCCTTAGGCTACCAGCGATTCGATAGGGAAAAAAGAATTAGATCTGATCCTAGGTCCGTACGCTGTCTTCTTTTGGCAGACAATAAAAAAGTTCCAAATTCTGGTCTCAGGTCACATCTATGTTGCCCGAAATCAAACCGCATAGGCATACTCGAATTACACTGAACGAGGATTATATCAACGTAGGTATTGTATATCGAACATTATAATACAACAATGGAACAAATTTTCTAAATTAATAAGAGAGATCGGCAAAAAACTGTAAAGCAAAGTATACTGAGCATGGAAAAACATATTATGCTTTTTTCTAGAATTTTTTCTAGAATTACAGAGATCGTCGAGGAGAAAATTTGCTAACACTAGCCCTAGCAAGAGCAGTTCTTCGTTGAATATGTACCACCGGATCTGAATCGCGACCCACTGAGAAGATCTGTTGAGAAGTTGTTTATCAGGGACGTCACTCCTCGTTAGCAACGAGCTTAAGTAAAGTTAATTATTGCCTAAAATAAAATAAATAAATAAAAATAAAATAAAAATCATTTAATTCAGACCGTCTTAAGTCCATATATTATGTTATAAGTAGAGTAATACTTATAACTATGTTAGTAAAATTAAAATTAAACACTTAATTCATAAATCTGCGTTGCTTTGAGGCACCAGGTGCATGTATATGATCCCAGTGTCTCAAAATAGCACATTCGGGTTTATTACCGATAATCACAAGCCTAACGCCGCACGGTGTCCGGCTTGACGATTTCGTTGACTAATAAAAAGCATCGCACGGAGATGTGACGAAACTCTCACGTACATTAAAACTTGTTTAGCATCGAGAAGCCTCAAGTCCGAACGGAGTAGGTACACGTCGAATTGTCTAATTTCTTCGAAGCAGCGTTGTCGGCGCGGCGTGTGCGCACCTCGTTAACGACCCGCCGGAATCCTGCTCCGGTCCACTAACAACCGGTCGACCGCCCCCGGGCAAAACAGCACAACGCCAACTATCCACCAAATACAAAATGAAACTATTTCTACGATTTAATCTCGTGTATTTTTTTAATCGTGTTATATTAATTAATTAGTCGACCGTGACCACGAAAACTGTCGAAACGTAAACGTGTTAAGGTGATCATGATGATAATAAAAAAAATATGTGTGGTGTCGTGGGACACCGCATAGGAATGAAGTTCCTTGTTATAAAAATATTAATTTTAAGTTCTATTCGAGATATAAAGAAAATAATTATTCGGGTATACATTTTTTATTATGATTTTTTATTGATAAAAATAAAATAAAAAATTTACTTTACAAAGTTATCAACTTTATTTTATTCACAATGATTTATAAAAAATATATAATAAAAAAATATGATATTTTTTGTACGTCATTACAAAGTTCAGTCGTACACTGTGTGTATTACTAATAAAAATCTTACGTTACGGACGTTTTTTCCCTTTTACCCCTCCGCTTCGTCCCATAAGGAACTTCGTTCCAAAAAGCGAGGATATTCTATCAATAACATATTAATTCCTGTATGCTTACAGCTAACGAATTCCTTGTCGGTTACCATACAAATCTTAAGTGGCTTCGGACATAAACCTCTGTTGTTTGTGACCAGAGCAAGCGCGTGGTGATTTATTGAACGATTCCTGTAACTGCATAATCTCATTAATGACGGATCATGACATTTGAAATCATTACTAACAGGCAGTAGCTTAGTAATGACTTTTCGCTAAATATTTTGTAGGTTTTAAAACGATTTCTACGAAGTCATTTGCTTTATAGATTTGTCAGCGTCCGTTTATGTATGTAAATATTTAAGGTATCATTAAATTTTAATTGCAATTAAATAATAAACGTTTTCTAAATTAAGTTTAATTTTTTTCAAGCACAAAGTTTATTGGCGGTGTGTGGTATGAGCCTGCACGAATCAGTACCATCATCGCCTAGCCCGTTACTGTCGTGAAGAAGGCATTATTACAGTTCCCAGTCACCGTCATCGCGATGAAGGGCTCGGCAAGTAAACTAACCTCCAGACATAGACCACTAAGTTTCTCGCCGGATCTTCTCAGTGGGTCGCGTTTCCGATACGGTGGTAGATAGATGCACTGCTCTTGCTAGGGCAACACCTCCGGTTTAAGCCCCGAGAGTTCACCTACACGCTAGGGTAACGCTGATATAGCCTCTCAAGGCTATCAGCACAGGTAGGAAAACAAATTACAGTTTCAATTTGATCTCGTGTCTCCTTGGATGGAGGTTTTCGCGTTGTGGTGTATGTGATTTCGGTAACCACTAAAACCCAGGTAGACAGACAGTTAAGACCTCGTAAAATCATCTATTGAAATAAAAAGTGATTTTTATTTAGATCTTTTTGTGTGTTTGTTTGTTCAGGATAATCTTCGAAACATCTTAACCGATTCTTATTGCAAAGCAACTAATTCCTTTGGGTGTAATAAGGACTTTTTGCTAAAATAAAAAAAGATTGTACGTGATTATTGAAATGAAGGAACTTATGATTTATTTGCGTTCTGAAGAAGTTGATTAAAATGCGGTCTCTTCCAGTATTATTACCACACAAGCTTTCTTAGTCATAAATAAAGAGAAATATTAATAAAGACAGTACCTACAATTAAAAAAAAAGCACAACGTATCCATAACTTTATAGATTTTATAAAATATGTCGTGATCACGAAATCTGTAAATTATTCGAAAACCCAAAAAAATTATAATTCCAAAAAAAAACAACGCGAAATTAAACTGTAGTTTTTATTGTAAAACTTAAAAAATTTGGGTTATCCTGTTTCCTGTTTCAAAACTACTACGTGTATGTGTACAATCGTATTTAGCCACAGATCGATGTGTGGAAGACAATTTACAAATACTTGTCAATATATACTGGCTAGAATGTGTCGGGACCTGTTTCCCAGAGAAACTTTATATCGGCCGTCTGGTAAACTGAACTTATCTAATTAAAATTAACTATATTTCTATATGAGAACTATGCTTCAAATACCAACCAAAACTTCAACTTCAAAAACCAAAAAACCAACTTTTTATTTATTTGCTTTCTTGTGCGTACAATTCTAAAATAAAAACAGCAATTAAAAAGATTCTTATTTATCATTTTTTTTTACAGAGAAGACTACGATTATTTTTCGTCATCAATATTTTACAAGTGAATGCTTTTTAACTTTTTTTCTATCTATGCTGTTGGCCTTGAGCGGCTATTTCAGCTTATACTTGACATGTAGGTGAGCTCATGGGGCTCTAACCGGGGGTGTTGCTAACACTGGCCCTAACAAGAGCAGCGCTTCGCAGAATCTACCACCGGATCGGAAAAGCGACCCACTGAGAAGATCCGGCGAGAAACTCAGTGGGCTGTGTCTATAGGTTAATTCACTCCTCGAGCCCTTTGTCGCAAGCGACGGGTTCGACGAGGACGGTGACCGGTACTTGTGGTACCTAAAAGCACCGTTAATGGATCGGGAGGATCCGTAATGACGTGTTTAGGGCGACGTCGACTGTTTACCATTCGGTCTACATGATCGGGTATGACCGCTTTTTAATGGCAATACGCCGTCTATACTCTCAAGCCTACAGCAAAACTTCCATACATTCATTTCATCCGTAGTATTTCAACAGCTGTACTTTTTTTTCCTAGCCAATAAAACTCCCCAGAACTCCCTAGTTCTCCTCTTGAGTGCTATTAATATTACGTCCTGTCTATTTCTACCACGAAGCAAGTTGCTGTTTAAATTATATAGCAGCTCTTACAATGTAATTCGGATCTTATATCCCAGAGTGGCTCGACGAGATTCATTCCGATTATGTGACTAAAATTGAAGTTATACTAAACATAAATTAGGTACTACGTTATTCAATTTTTGCGAATCATTGACGCAATTAAAACTACTTTTACCGTTTTTAATTCGAAGTTTAAAATGCTTTACGGATTTCGTAGTAACAAACGACCGATCAGACACAAAGGTAGTTTGTAATGAAATGAAATAGTTCCGATCTCGACTAATTAAATAATGATACATAATTAAATACTACAATATTAGTAGCGCTTACGATGCATATAATTTTTACACAGCAACTCTAAATGCATCCGGGATATGATAATTTTAGAAGACAGAAGTGAAGTGTTTTTAAAAAAAAACAAGTAAAGGGATCTTAATTAAGCAGCCTTTAACAATGAGATTAATTTTACTCTCAGATTTGATACTGCAAGTGTGATTTTATAACAATTAAAGAAACTCAACAACCAATCAAAGAGTAAAAGAGAATGGACTCACAAATTACATCATCAAACCGACAGACCTTCCGTACGCGACCGCGTCACAAAATGTAAAACCGTGACTAACCTTTTCCGTACTGCCTTTTGTAGGCAACCACAACCTACCTGCATATAAAAATTATCAAAAAAGATACAGATAGCCGACATTTATTCTAACTTTCTTGGAGATATTATGTACGTGACTATGAAAGTCTCATTAGCATCAGTTCAGTAAGATTTCGGACAATAGCCGGAGTAAGCGAACCGAAAGGAAAAAATATATACGCACCTACGTGCTTTGGGAAATTCTAAATGACCAATGTTTTTCTTTTATTTCGGGTAAAAACGAACGATCGATTTGGCGTGATTTTGAGAAAGGACTATTTCACGCAAACGGACGGTCGATTTTATGTGATGTTTAGAAATGAACGATTTTACGCAAATAGAGCTATTATAATTTGATTTATCAAGTAAAAGAAACAAACAGTATTATTATTTTGAACTTGTTAAACACGTTGTGGTCTAAGCCTGCACGAAGATTGTCTGCCTGTTTCTGTCGCGAAGCAATCGCACGTTCCAGTTAAGTCGAGATGGATGTCTGCATCCTGGTTCTGACCGAGCGGTGTAAGCCAGAACACCAGCAGTATCGCACGCGCGCCCCCATGACGAGCTTAGCGTCCTCAGGGTGGCGCTACGAGCGTGGTTGTAGCATTGGTCCCGGGAACCCCCCTACTCTGCCCGAGTTCTGTCCCCGGGCGAATGAGAGATTACAAGCCGTTTGGTGGGTAGGGCCCTAAAATATCATGGGCCCTCGGTCTGCTCACAACATCTACAGTCTGTCAAGTCATACATACCGCGCGTTGATTCCAGCAAGTAATCCACACGGGACGAGGAGCCAACTTTTTCAACTACGCATTAAATAAATAAAATCAAAGCGGACCATATCCAAGCCCGGACATCTTCACAGCGGTACGTAATTGAGTAATGATACATTTCATCCGGTGGTAGATTCAGCGAAGCACTGCTCTTGCTAGGGCCAGTGTTAGCAACACTCCTGGTTTGAACCCTGTTTGCTCACCTACACGTTAGAATGAAGCTGAAATAGCCTCTCAAGACTATCAGCATAGGTAGGGGAAAAAAATACATTTCAAAAGAGATTTTCTAAAGGAGCACCTCGACTCCGGAATCGACGCCGAATTAGAAATAGCGATGTGGACATTTTAATTCGACGAGAATGAAAACGATTAAACCAATAATAGCGACAATTGAATTTCTTCAAAGATATTTTTCCCGCGCGTTCTTCGATCCGTCGGCGCGTAGACAATGGCGGTGTAATTGTCCACGCCGCCACATGGCCGACATATGGTGACGTAATGGCTAATTTCACCGTTTACGGACGAAATAATGGCCTATTGCTGCGACAATGGTGAACCGCTTGACGGATTCGCGAGTGTGAATCCAGCGCGGCTGCATTGTTTCTATTTGTTAACTTTAGGATTATTCACAAATAATGAGGTCATTGCTATTGTTCTCGTGGGGCTTATGGAGTGATTGTAACACTTTTTTGTTGTTGTTATAATTTAACAAAATTAAATTGAATCTGTGCATCTGTTATAAAATCTAAATGTCGCGGAAATTTCGTAAATAAATACGTGATATGTGACACGTTAGTATTGTTTCCTGTAACTACTTGAAATAAGGTCTAAAATCGTCTGTCCATGAACAACAAAAACGGGTTTTGTTATATTTAATTCAATTTGAAAGCAATGAAAATTTCGCCTAACCTTAATACGTACTTAGTACCTGCAGCATTGCAATAAAAAAATAAAATCTTTCTTGTTTCATTGTGAAGGAGGACATTGTCTGATTTCTAACTGTCTAGCCGAAAACTTCATTCTCGATACGCAACAATGAATTGTACGGTGCCCCTACTACATCTTTCCACACAAACTTATCCGGACCTAACAAATAACAAGAACTAACAGGCTCAAATAACAAGTAGATATAATCAGGTATATGTCTCAGAAGTCGAATCCAACATCTCTAGAAATCACTTCTATACGGATCCATATTAGGTACGGGAGTTATTTGGTTTTACTTTTTTTGAAAACCCAATCAGTTGAATATAAAATTTTGAATGATTATTTAAAGAAGCTTTATCCTAATAGCTATCGTATGCATACTATGTAACTACCATAGATACATTAGAAACGATTTAAGTTGAAAACATGGATATCCGACCTTCCGTTACTGTGATGTTTAAGCTGATTAAACTGAATACTGACCGTATTCCTAGAAATGTATGTATTTTGGGTGAGAATTTCAACAGTGTTAGTAGACAGAATTAGAGACAGAAACAGATGCGAGAAAGAACGTGATGCAGAAGGGAATTACTCTCTCGCAAGAAGGAGACAATCTTTTAGATCTAAATTTAAAATAAAAAAACACCATTCTGCTTATACCTGTCGCGCTGTAGTCCCGGTATCGAGAGGGGGGAGGGTGTTTGCTGCTGTACCTGCTGCGGCAGGGCATCTAGAGCAGCTAATGTATGACATGTTCCGCTACATGCCTATCCATCAAATAAATTGCAAGTAGAAAAAAAATTAAGTGAATGTATGTGATTGATAATAAAAGGAAATGTGATAAATGATAAATTGGTTGTTAAAAATGTAGGTAATGGGAAACGAAAAATAAAACAATCTAATAGGGATCTTAATTTAATTACACCTATTATTAAATCGCCATATTTGTGAAATATAAATGATTTCTTTTTATATCATTCAATTTGTTTTAATGATGAAATGGGTAATCGTTTTACACTCATTGGTTCTTTAGTTTGCCCCCGAATGACGTCACACGTAATGAGATGGCGTTCAACCCGGATCGAAAGTTTTCATGTTCCATTTCGGTTGAGATTTTTGTTTTAATTGCCATCGAAATAAGACGACACAGTCTATTCTAGTCCTGAAGTCTTTTGAAGAACGACATGCTCAAAGAACATCTTGTAAACTGCGTTCTATGGCTGGATTATAAATGACAAAAATGGGTCAGATCTCGGTAAATCGTTTAGACTTGCGTTATTCCTTAGTTTACACAGCGTGGGTAAATCTTCCGTAAGGTGGACCGACGACCTGCTAAAAGTCACGGGAATCCGTCGTTTTGAAGTCGTCGTGGCCTAAGGAATAATAGGACGTCGGGTGCATTCGTATATAATGATGCATCGGTGTTCGAATCCAGCAGGCGGGTACCAATTTTTCCAATGAAATATGCACTTATCAAATGTTCATAATTGACTTCCACGGTAAAGGAATAACATCGTGTACCCGCAATCAAACCCGCAAAATTATAATTTGCGTAATTACTGGTGGTAGGACCTCTTGTGAGTCCGTACGGGTAGGTACCACCGCCCTGTCTATTTCGGCCGTGAAGCGTTTCGGTTTGAAGGGTGGGGCAGCCATTGTAACTATACTGAGACCTTAGAACTTATTTATATCTCAGGATGGGTGGCACATTTACGTTGTAGATGTCTATGGGCTCCAGTAACCGCTTAACACCAAGTGGGCTGTGAGCTCGTACACCCATTTAAATAAAAAAAATTAAAAGTGTCATAGTCGTTTTACCCGTTCAGAATGGACAGAGAAATCACGTCTGAATTGATTCAGAGACCTTTCAATGAACAATGACGTTCGGCGCCCTTTTTCATTCATTTTGAACATTGTCTTGTCTTGTAATCTAAACGAGTTGAGCGCAAACATCGTGAAGATGTTACAATAATAATATATTACTCGTAGTATCTGTATTTTATGGAATAATGATATATAGACAGGCAAAGTTATAGATGAGTTTCACTTTGAATCACACACCTTTGTATTAATAATAACAAAAGAAAATATTGAATGCTCTCACAAAAACATTTCGTTTCGGTATTCAATTAATATTAAACACAAATGATCGTATTTGTCAAGTAATCCAAAACTGCTAATAGGCAACTTTGACAATACTGTACCGATTAACGGCCGTCTGGTGTAGTGGTAAGTGACATGGTCACTACATAACGGGGTCGCGGGTTCGAATCCCGCCAAGGGAAGATATTTGTATGATAAACATAAATGTCTTTTCCAGGGTTATGGATGTATATTAAATATATGTATGTGTATAATAAAAATCTTACATTTATTTCCGTTATCTGGTACCTGTAACACAACTTCTTTACGAACTTATCACGGGACCAGTTAACGTGGCGTGATTGTTAGTAAATATTTATTTATTTATTTGTTTATTTGTTTGTTTGTTTATTGATTTTCGCAATAATATAAAATTAGCAGTCTAACAGTAGATTAATAAAATAACGACAAAAGGATGAAAAATAATGAAAAATAATAATAAATCGACTGACTCGAAAGTATAATAGTTAACGGCTCTGTCTGTTGTGCTGAGGGTCGTGGGTTCGATTCCCACCTGGTGAAAGCATTCATGTGATAAACAGGTACGTTTGCTTTTTGTTTGAACGTTTATTATCTCGTATATAAATATTCAAACGTAAATAAGTATGTATTTCAGTCTCTGGTAACCACATCTATCTAACAGACTGCGTGATTGTGCGTGATTTGTTCCCAGTCATATATTATTATCTATACATATAAATAAAATTGGAGTGTCTGTTTGTAATATTGAAATAACCGCTTTTTGCTACATGCAGCATATGCATGTAGCAAAAAGCGGTTATTTCAATATATAAGGTACATACACCAAAATAACATTTTTTACAATTTTTGTCTGTCTGTCTGTCTGTTTGTTCTGGCTAATCTCTTTCGGCTGGACCGATTTTGACGAGACTTTCACTGACAGGTAGCTGATAATATAAGGAGTAACTTAGGCTACTTTTTTTAGACTAGCTTCGCCCCCCGGCGTCACCCGCGATACGACAATAACCGCGGGTAGCATCGCGGGACTCAACTATTCAATAATAAAATTTAATGTTCCCGAAGCGAAGCGAGGGCGGGTCGCTAGTTTATAATATATGTAATACAATCAAAGTATATTTTTTTAAGTAGAATTTTAAAGATAGTTTCGGTTCGTCATAGCTATCTCTTGTTTGGCCGATCAGGTTTTTGTATCAGGAATTCCATATTTGAGCATACTAATGCATCTATTTTTTCTCGAAATTATGGACTTCTGAACCAGTAACACATGCCGAAAATGTGAGTAAGAAATTTTGTATTAAACTTAAGGTACTATTTGAAATGAGTTTTTAAGCCTTTCACAGGTCACACACACTCACACACATTGAGAACACCATCGCTTATCATTTTCCATGGTACGCTTGAGACGGTAGGTTTTGAAGCAGTTAATTGAATAACTGGAAATTCAAAGATCTATAAATCATAAGAATATCATAAGAAAAGCAGTCAGTTTAATTCGTTAGAAAATTAATAAAAAAATTTGACGCACAAAGAATCTGCAAGCACTGCTCTTGATAGGGCCTGTGTTAGCAACACACCCGGTATGAGCCCCGTGAGCTCACTTACACGTCAAGGAGAAGCTGATATAGCCACTCAAGGCTATCAGCATAGGTAGGTAGGAAAAAAGGGCTTATAAGATATACAAATATGTGGCCAAAAAGCAGAATACGTTTGTCTTGAATTTATATCATTAGCAATTTTGTTTATCGTTTCAATATCTAGTGTTCTGTTGTCTATCTAGTGTTCTGTTGTCTAGAACTAGATAATCTCAAAATCGAAATATGGCAGTGTTTTTCTGTAGTCTTAATATACAGAGCGAGTGTTAAATGAGAAATCACAACAAAATCCAAACATCTCGTTAGATTTTTAATTAGAAACAAACACCAATCGAATCATTCGACCGAGACTCGAACAACAAAAAAAAGCATGAATCAGAGACCACACTTCACTGAACCCATAAGAGTGCGGCGAACGCTCCAAGATAACCGAGGGTGGGCTTATGAAGCCGCGAGCTTTTCAATTTCCGCTCCCTTCGCCAACCACCCTCCCCCCACCCTCCCTCCGCCCTCGCGTTCCTGGTAATTTTATTAAAAACACGACGACGACTCGACCTCGGGCCCTGAATATTTATCTCCTCGTACATTCCGGACAAGGGTTACGGAGCTTTTAAAAATATACAAAGCTAAAGACAATTATGAATAGCTTAAAAACTTTTAGACTTTAATTCGGATCTTGTTAGTTTCATTTCGCATAGATTTTTAATCGGCTACAAATGTAGTTTGGTTTTTATTTGTATCTTTTTTTATTTATTTTATTTATTTCTTAGATGGGTGGACGAGCTCACATCCCACCTGGTGTTAAGTGATTACTGGAGCCCATAGACATCTACAACGTAAATGCGCCACCCACCTTGAGATATAAGTTCTAAGGTCTCAGTATAGTTACAACGGCTGCCCCTTCCTTCAAACCGAAACGCATTACTGCTTCACGGCACAAATAGGCAGGGTGTTGGTATCTACACGTGCGGACTCCCAGGAGGTCCTACCACTAGTAAATAATAAATAAATAAATAAACAAAAGATAATATTGTAAAGATACAATGAATATAATTTGTTTAGTTATAAACTACTTATTATTATATAGCTAGAATTTTAAGATGGTAACTATTTTATAATGATCGTGCATTACAGCATTTCTTATCGATTTAGAAAAAAATATGCTAGTTATAGAATGTATTAAATATTAATGCATTTTTTTCATATCGACGACTTTACAAAACATTAAATTCTGGCAAAATTAAGTGACGCGAGGATTACATATTCGTATCGATCTTTCGATCGTATCGATACTATTATAAATTGTAAAGAAAATGCTGTAATTTTTTTTTATCCCAACCACAGTGCCTAATCCAGTACAACGTACAAGAAAACAAAGACAATTGGATTCGAAATATGACCATAAAACATAATTCCACTATTCGTTAACACTAACAATACAGATTTAATATTATTGACTGATAGAGACGCTTCACTTGCGTTAATTCCCCGAATCCTGATCACGCAGGAGCAAGTCACCGTCGTCGCCCTAGACACGTCCTTACGGATCCATCAAATCCAATAACTCTTGCATTAGACACCTTAAGCTCTAACACTAGGAGCAGGCTGAAGAACCCCGGTAACCGTACTCGTCGAACTCGACGAGAGGTCGACGTGCAACCTAACCCATGCATCAGCCCGCTGAGTTTCTCGCCGGATCTTCTCAGTGGGTCGCGATTCTGACCCGGTAGTAGATTCATTCGCGAAGCAATTGCTTTTGAGTTGTTAGGTCTTCTTCGGAGACGCTCGGGCAGTTGTTAGCAAATCCCACCCCTCCTGGCTGAGCCTTTGCTCGCCCACCTGACCTGGTGAAACTGGAAAGACCTCCGGGCCAACAGTAATCTTTCAATCATAAAAAAAAAAACTTGCGTTAATAAAATCTCAATAGCTACACTGAGATTCCGAGCATTCACAAATTCGCACTGACATCACAAAAACCAGCTCCGGGTTTCCCAGAAAGGCTATTGTCGTACCATCATTACAACGTGCAATTCTGTCAGAGCCCTCAGAGCTCGCATCCCCTTTATGTAACCCGAGTTTATTATAATACGAAACAAAAAACAATCTATTCTCGACTTTCACTAACCGGTATAGGGTTGACAATATTTTGGAGCATCCAAAAGCCGGGCTCATTCGGGATACCCCAACCTTTCGCTCCGGGTGTCTCGACATTCAAGTCGGCTAGCGTTCAGCCGCTTTCAACGCTTGCAGTTTAGCCACATTCTATTTGAAAGCGCTTTACGCTCAAAGGTTCAGCGAACGGAAAGGTGCATATGTGACCCGTCAAGTTTTTCAGTTCTATTGTTATGAGAGATGCTAGCTGTTATTTTCCGTAAGAAGAATTTTTAGGTATTTACAATGAGACGCCATGTTATTGTTGTTTTTTTTTTTTCTGTATGGCCCGAACGAAATACGTATTTTTTTGTCAGCCAGCTTCGGCGGAGGATCGTAAAGACTAGTCAGTTAAGGCGGTCCTATTATGTCATGATTAGTTTGTTCTGTTGGCGGGTAATTATACATGATGAGGGCTATTTTTGTCGTGTTTTTTGTTTTATTGTTGCACGTTTTTTCTTTAAATTTAGGCACAGGTATCAAAAAATGAATACAGTTTGTTCGTTTAATATTATTGCGAGACTGAAGCAGGCAAAGGTGTCTTGAATGCTCTATTCTTAGGAAAGCAAGTTTTGACTTGCACTCAATAAGCATTGTATACGTAATTAAATATGATTCCACGATTTGGGTAGGAGTGTAAAGCGCAGACCAATCCGAAATAAAAGGTTCATAAATTTATTTGCAACCTACCCTTAGAACGAACCACCCAGAATTCGTAGATGTGCCATAAGTGCATTTTCGTTATACTAATGCAATCGAAATTTCCTATCGAGGTGTTTCATCAGGCGTGTCATTAAATATCAAAGAAAATTAAGACATGCAGTTGTTCATTATTCATTACAGTACCCGAAAAATAATTAAACCCTACTTTTACAAAGCTTATTCGACACGAAATGCACAAATATTTTGCATAACACATCTGTTAATACACTCGGATACAGGCTAAACAGTCTTATTCCATTCTTTAATCAAGTGCATTTAAGAAACATATTCTTAGATTTGCAAATTTTGCATTCTCGGTCCATTCTCTAACGCGTACTAAAGCGAATACTTCCAAATATTCCAACTTAAACCACATATGTTTCTGACGTATCGTGAGATGAAATGGTGGGATATGTTTAGTTTGCTCTAAAAGCTGTAAGGTAGAAAAAACACTGACAAGCTATCTACCAAGTTTTTTTTTTGATAGCTTAGATGGCTGACCGAGCACGTGCCCACCCGGTGTAAACTGGTAATCAGAGCCCACAGACACCAACAACGTAAATGCCGCCACCCACCTTGAGATATGCCCTCACTCGGTTACACTGACATATTATATATACATAGCATACATTAGGTTACCAGTTTAGGTAGGAAAAAAAAATACAAATGAGCTCTAAGTCTCAGTTTTATAGTACATTTAGGTACTCCGAACTTTTAATCCGAAATGCATTTCTGGCGTTTTACTTACCCGTGCGGACTCACAAGTGGCCTTACCACCACGAAGATGCAGTTACATTATAGTGAAAGAAATTACAGATTAATTAGGAAATATCGCGTACATTAACTGGTTTCATGTAAGATAATAGTTTTACCCTACAGAAACAGATCGGTAAGATATTAGCTTTATATAATGTCTTCAAGACAACACTAAGATATGCTTAGTTTTCCCTATCCATTCGCCTACCCAGCCTAAGGAGCTATTTCGGCTGACGGATAAGTGCGCTCACGGACTCAACCTGAGAGAATTTGCTAACACTAGCTCTAGCAAGATTATCTTCGCAGAATTTACCACCGGATCGGAATCGCGACAAACTGAGAAGATCCGGCGAGAAACTAATTGGACTCGGTCTATGGGTTAGATCACTTGTGGAACTCTTCGTCGTAATCAATGAGTTCGACGAGGACCGAGACTGGTGGTTTAAGACCTTAAAGCACCAAGGGAATGCAAGTACAGATACAATGTTTAATATAACATTTAAGGACCAACAATTTCGTGGTTTAGTTTGGTTTTAGCTGTAAACTATTCTAAGCTGATCCTAATATCCCGCTTATTAGATAGGTACATTCACACACCTTCGATCGTGAATATAATTCGCTGTTAATTTCACCATTGACTGTAAGATCCAATTTCAAACCGAAATCGCTCATCTTCAATGTAAGATGAGTAAAGAATAATTTACTAGTTCTTTCTTGCAATAGATGCGAGATAAAGAAAGCATTTTTTGTTTAAATTCCCAAAAAAATTAAGACACAATTACTAAGGCATTACTATTTTAGGCTTTATTTTAGCCGTCCACGGACTGGATTTTACAGTAAAGTTTAGTAAAATCACAGTATTTTTTTATTATGAATGCTAATGTGGGTGGATGAGCTCATGGCCCGACTGATGTTAAGTGGTTACCGGAGCCCATAGACATCTACAACGTAAATGCCGCCACCCACCATAAGATATGAGTTCTAAGGTCTTAATATAGTTACAACGGCTGCCCCGCCCTTCAAACCGAAACGCAATAATATCACTGAAAAGTTATGAGACTATATAGACATTCACTTAAACTCAGTAACTTTCGGCTTAGTGACAGCAATCATAAACAATAAGGATGTTGTTTTTTCATTTTCAGGTATATGTTTTATTGCGTTGTATAAATGCATTTCGGTCGTTACGAACACATCCATTCTCGAAGCACGGACGCGCGGCGACCCTTGATAAGGATCGCGATGCGGAGACCGCACCGGCCACCGGTTATCCGTCCCCGCGCGGCCCCCTCGAGAAAATAAAGCAAAAACGGCACTTTTAATCACAAACGGTTTTTGAACGTGCCGGTCCGTTGGTTTAGTGAAAAAAAAACACGACCGCGTTCTCGAGGGTCTGTTATTTGAGTTCCGATAAGAAGGTCCGGCTGCTATCCTGTGCTCGCCTAGATGCGGACTGCTCAGTAGATAACTTAAAAATCAAATAAACCTTTTTTTTGCTTAGATAGGTGGACGAGCTCACAGCCCACCTGGTGTTAAGTGGTTACTGGAGCCCATAGACATCTACAACGTAAATGCGCCACCCACCTTGAGATATAAGTTTTAAAGTCTCAAGTATAGTTACAGCGGCTGCCTCGCCCTTCAAATCGAAACGCATTACTGCTTCACGGCAGAAATAGGCAGGGTGGTGGTACCTACCCGTGCGGACTCACAAGAGGTCCTACCACCAGTAAACCTATAATAGTTTTCTTTTTCTATTAAACGATGACCTCACAGGTCGATTTCTCAATTAAACAGTGTCTCTCTGTCCCACGCTTTAAGCCATGATGCATTCCTCGGCATATATATAGGCATTAGGTATAGGATTTTACGCATTAATAAATTGTTTGCTTCATAGACAATAACGAGTTTATTTCAATATAAATTACCTGTACAGTGAGAGCGACGCTTTTCTGACACTATTCGGAAATATGAAATACGCATCTGTTGTGTAGCAACTAGTCGTTGGCCATCAGTGTCCCGAAAACTTCCACGGTCACGCAATAAGAACTGTACAAAGCTAGAAGTCTCAAACAAAACGAACAAACCGAAGTCAATATGTCTAATCTCTATATATAAAAATTAATTGCTGATCGTTAGTGTCGCTAAAACTCGAGAACGGCTGGACCGATTTGGCTAATTTTGGTCTTGAATTATTTGTAGAAGTCCAGAGAAGGTTTAAAAGGTAGATAAATATGAAAATGCTCGGAATTAAATAAAAATAACAATTTTGTTTTCCCTTTGATGTGTCCCCCGTCGGACGGATTCGTTTTGTTTGTTTTAAGTTTATTTTATACAAAAGTTTAGGTCTTTTCTTTATCGATTGTGGCACTAGGAAGTCTGCCGGGTCAGCTAGTTTGTTATAAAAAATAAGCGACACAATAAAAATGTCGTTGAAACGGTCTATTTCAAACTAAAAAAGTGATTAATTTATCTTTTTGGTATTTGATAATCTAAATCTTTGGTCTAAATGTACATACTGATTGAATCCACAACATAGAACCGAGAGTGGATGTTAAATAAGCGACAAAAGAAAAAAACATTGAAACCCCTTATTATGGTACGTTGCTATGGAGATATTACTGGAGATATCACAAGAGGAGGGTTGATTCCTCGAGGGATTACGCTAGCTTCACGGAACGTGCAGGCAAACTTACGGAGCACAGCCTTGGGAGACTTTACTAATCTGTCCTAGCTAGAGCAGTGCTTCGCTCAATCTACCACCGGTTTTTTCCTACTTAATCGCTGGTAGCCTAAGGGGCTATTCAAGGTACGCGCAGATGTGTAGGTGAGCTCACGGGCTCAACCTGAGAGTTGGCTAACACTAGCCCTAGCATGAGCAGTGCTTCGCTCAATCTCCACTGATTTTTTTCTACCTATTCGCTGGTAGCCTATGGGGCTATTCAAGGTACGCGCAGACGTGTAGGTGAGCTCACGGGCTCAACCTGAGAGTTGGCTAACACTAGCCCTAGCATGAGCAG
>NW_021011768.1:0-34342 GCF_003987935.1 Bombyx mandarina | reverse complement strand
CTCGTTCGTGCTGCGATAGACGACTGGCCGCGCAGATTGAAGGCCTGTATTCAAAATCACGGAGGTCATTTTGAATAAACTTTAGTGTCACAAGAATCTATGTTTTGTTAAGTTCATTTTGGTATATGAATGGTTACATAATGAATAAACTTGTTTCAATTATTTTACATTAAACATGTGACAGAATTTATGACCTGACATATAAAAATGAATTGCTGTTCGTTAGTCTCGCTAAAACTCGAGAACGGCTGGACCAATTTGGCTAATTTTGGTGTTGAATGATTTGTGGAAGTCCAGAGAAGGTTTAAAAGGTAGATAAATATGAAAAATCTCGGAATTAAATAAAAATAACGATTTTGTTCTTCCTTTGATGTGTACTCCGTCGGACGGATTCCTTTTTGCTTTAAGTTTGTTTTATACAAAAGTTTAGGTCTTTTATTTATCGATTGAGGCATTACGAAGTCTGCCGGGTCAGCTAGCTTGTAATATTTTTTACCTTAAATCTATACTAATATTATAAAGCTGAAGAGTATGTTTGTTTGAACGCGCTAATCTCAGGAACTACTGGTCTGATTTGAAAAATTCTTTCTGTATTAGATAGCCCATTTGTCGAGAAAGGCTATATATAGGCTATATAACATCACGCAAAGACCAATGCAAGCGGAGCACCAATAAAAAATGTTTCAAAATCGGGGTTTTAATCCCTTTTGAGAGCTTCCACTGCGTGCGCTGCGGAAACGGTTAAAGTTTTGGCTAAAGTAATGTATGAGAATATTATTCCCCTTTAAAAGAACTAAAAGAAATCTGCGAAAGCACATGTCTATATATCAGGGTTGGCTCACTATAACGTTTTTATGTTATACAAATTTGTTCTAAAATAAAGCATTATTTGAGAACTATTCCATGCGGACGAAGTCGCGGGCAAAAGCTAGTCTTATACACAATAACAAGTGATTTTTAATTTTCGGCTTAATGTCAATACTAAGATTACAAAAAAAAAACCGAAATCATTTTTATCAGACAACACTGAAATACGACAGCATCAAAACTTTGAACACGTAAATACTTTCAAATGTGTCCCAGGGCCTGAAAGCAACGAGACTAACTCTGAAAACAACTTCCCGAATCTCTAAGGACGATATTACATTTCGAACGAGGAAATTGTTTTCGAAACTTATTCAAAACAGAAGCAAGTTCTTGTGGAACACACAGAGGAGTGGTTTTTCATTTTAGGGGTGCCTCGTTAGCACTGTCGAGGGCGCTTCACCCGTCGGCCATTGCTGGGAAAACAAAGTGACCTAAAAATGTAACCGAATATAAGAAACGATTTGGATCTCGGAGATATATTTTTTGTATATACCGAGTGTTTTATTTTCTTAGGTTTTCACAGGCTTGTGGTGTATTGGGTCATGTTTACGGTCTGTTTATTTTCATGATGATTGATTGTTGGTGACAACGAGAGTTCCAAATTATTTTGAAGAGAATCAATATTATAACGGCTACCGCACCTTCGCATACATGACTGCTTCGTGACAGAAACAGGTAGATGACCAGACAGGTGGCCTTGAATTTAGAATGATATCTAGCAATGCACCGATGTTCGAATCCCGCTGGCACATCCCAATTTTTCTGATCAAAAACGTACTTAACAAATTGACTTCCACGATGAAAGAATAATAACTTCGTATAATAAAAATCAAACCTGCAAAGTTATAATTTGAGTAATTACTGGTGGTAGGATGTCTTGTGAGTCCGCACGGGTAGGTACCACCACCCTGGCTATCTCTGCCGTGACGCAGTAATGCGTTTCGGTTGAAGGGTAGGGCAGCCGTTGTACTGTAAAAACGGAGACCTTCAAACTCATATCTCAAGGTAGGTGACGGCATTTTACGTTGTAGATGTCTATGAGCTCCGGCGACCACTTAACATCAGGTGGGCTGTGAGATCGTCCACCTACCTAAGCAATAATAAAAAAATGCATGAGCTCCTTCCAAAAAAATATTGAAACCGAGTGAGGTGGCTATGTTGTTAATGGAATCGTGCATGTACTAATTTTTTAAATAAAATACGTCTTTAACAAAATTGTTCACAATTGACCTCCACGATGACGAAATAATATATAAAATAAAATATAATATAAAACAAATAATAAGATAATGTATGAATAAACTGTATCTTGGATTGTGGTGAGTGGTGTCTTAGAAGTCCGCCCGGGTACAATCCCCGAACTATTTCTGACGTAAAGCATTAATGCGTCCCGATTTTATGAAAGGGACAGCAGTTAGGTATACTAAAAATTTTGACCTCATCATCACCTTTGAGACATAAAGTTTTGACATTCAAATCGTTATCTTTAAAATCGTTAGAGCTCTATCTCTTAGGATTTTGATAATAAGATCAGTATTCAACGATACAAAGGTTAAGTTTTCAGCTACCTTATGTCTGTCAATTATGTTTATACCAGATATTATGAAGCCAGATCTCAAATAATAGCTAAAATATAGATATCGAATGTGGTCGGTAATGCAATCCGAACCTAGTACTATAAGGCCATCAACCACAAGACCAGCTAGGTGAGCTCAACTTTATAACCATCAAAAATAAGTTATCAAAAATGACTCACTTGAAGTATTCAGGAAGGCATTAAAGGAGCACTATCTATCAATTTAGTATTACTTATATGTATTTATTTTATTTATTTCTTTATATATGCACGTGCATGTATATGTTTATGTTATTTATGTGTGTAATTGTGTATGTATATAGTTTGATATATTATGAATTAGTGTTTATTTTTATTATTTTTATTGTTATTGACTATAGTAACAATCAACAACAAGATATCAAGCAGCAACAACAGGACATGCTTAAGATGAAAGAAGATATTAAAAGCACAATAATCAACAGCCTTAACGCGAAGTTCAATAACCTAGAACTGAAAAATGAGCTTTTGGAGAAAAAAATAGAAGAGCAATCAATTAAAATTAACAACCTAGAAAGACAGTGTAGACGCAGAAATCTAATCTTTTTTGACGTAGAAGAAATAGAAAAGTCGTACGATGAACTGGAAAAAATTGTAATAAATATAATAAATACACACATAAAAGTTTCATGCAACACTTACAACATAGAAGCTGTTAGAAGGGTGGGGAAAAAGGGTGAAAAAGTTCGACCGATAGCAATAACATTTAACACTTTAGGTTTCAAATTAAAAATACAAAAAAAAAAATACAATCTTCAAAATACTTCCTATTATTTAAAAGAAGACTACCCAATCGAAGTCTTAATAAAGCGTAAAGAGCTACAAGTCCAACTACAGAAAGAAAAAGATGCAGGAAATACCGCCTTTATAAAATACGACAAAATTATTATACTGAGCAACAAAAAACCCACACAGAAACAGTCAAGTAAAAGAAACCTATCAGAGTCCCCAGAGACGCTCCACCCAGCCAATCAATATGTTCAACAGACTAGCAAACAACCACCTAAGAAAAATAAAGGGGACATGAAGAATTATATAATACAAAAGCCCAAACTAATTCGCGCTCAGACAGAATCAACCCAACGCCAATCGAAGTCATCAGACTACAACACAGCATAGCAATCAAAATCGGACCCTCCTCCAACCCATAATCTCCCAATACGGCCGGTCACCGCGGGAGAGTTCGACCAAAACCCCCCAAGAACAATTGTCAAAATGAAAAATGCCGCATACATTTGCACCCTCAACGTAAGATCATTGTCTTCTGTTGAGCTCGAAGCTGCACTAGAAGATATTAAGCATGATATAATAGGTTTGAGCGAAGTTCGCCGCCTAGGAGAACAGATAATCAAAGACGACGAATATACCTTCTACTACATTGGCCAAATAAAAAGACTCTATGTACAGAACTAAGGACAGAGAAGGATGGCATTCCTTGGGGGAGGCTTTTACCCGAACGGGGTCCATGCATTGAATAATTAGGTAATGGAAAATTAAAACAAATAATAATCAAACTCCAAAAATTTATAATTAAGCATTAAAAATTTACCAATTGTTATCGTTTAATGTGTACTATGCATGGAATTAAATAAAGCTTTATTATTATTATTATTATTATTATTATAGTAACAATAATTAAATTAATTAGATTGTACTCATCAACCCACTCATGTAAAGCTTTCCTTCTTTAAGAACGGTTAGCTGGTAGATAACTCAATTGTTGAGTTAAGCTCGCCTATTTTATATCTTATCGCAATCACTGTATTATATTAACTGTGTGTACAAAAAAAGAATAAAGAATGAAATTTTTAAAAACATGTTGTCTTCTGGCAATACAAAAACATGCTTCGTGTTAATAAATGAAGCGGAAATGAGAAAATTAAAACGCCAAACACAGGTAGCTGATGTTCAATTTAATTGTAATTAAGGCTATATCGAATGGAAACTAAATATTGAATTTAAAAGGTTTTCATGCAATATTCACGTTCAAATTAATGTAGCGAAACAACAGATTTGTTTGTAGCTCATAAATTTACTTTTTATTATCAAACCGATAGGGTTGGTTCAATTTCGCTAAACTTTTGTACTTGTAGTGTTTTCTGTCTTGGCTGATAAAGTTTTTGACCCAATTGATGTTAAGTAGATTCGTGATTATCACAACCATCCGTGACTGACGTGACATCACCAGTAACACTTTCCTGTGTAGTGTCACATTTCACCTAGCCACCATTAAAAGAAGCATCTTTCATATGTAGCCTTCCGTGACTGACGTGACATCACAAGTAACACTTTCCTGTGTAGTGTCACATTTCACCTAGCCACCATTTAAAGAAGTATCTTTCATATGTAACCTTCCGTGACTGACGTGACATCACAAGTAACACCTACCTGTGTAGTGTCACATTTTACCTAGCCACTATTAAAAAAAGTGTCTTTCATATGCCTAATTCGTTCGATCTTACAAGATCTTCCGGCGTTAAGCACCATCGATAATGACTACTGCACGATTTTCAAATACTCTCTCCTCCTCAGTAGAATCTAACTAAAATATAAGATTACATATTAACTTCAAGAAATAAAGCCTTAGGATCATTAAGGACGGTAAATCATAGAGCTCCATTTCCACTGTATATTTTTCCGATACATTTCCTTTACAAATATTTACGATATCCCTTTGATGTTAGGGTTGCTCTTTTATGTTTTCAAAGCAAGCAAGGGTTTGTTTGTAAATAGACTATATTTTGTATTTAAGTAACTATATACATGCATGTTATATCATGTGCTGTTATGGTACACATAGCAAATAATTTATGTAATATTTTCCTTATAGAGCACATATATTACATATTGTTTTTTTTATTGCTTAGATGGGTGGATAAGCTCACAGCCCACCTGATGTTAGGTGGTTACTGCAGCCCATAGACATCTACAACGTAAATGCCGCCACCTACCTTGAGATATGAGTTCTATGGTTTCAGTATATTTACAAACGGCTGCCCCACCCTTCAAACCAAAACGCATTACTGCTTCACAGCAGAAATAGGCGGGGTGGGGGTACCTACCCATGCGGACTCACAAGAGGTCCTACCACAAGTAATTACGCAAATTATACCTTTGCGGGTTTGATTTTTATTACACGATGTTATTCCTTCACCATGGAAGTCAATCGTGAACATTTGTTAAGTACGTATTTCATTAGAAAAATTGGTACTTAACACCAGGAGGGATGTGAGCTCGTTCACCCATCGAAGCAATAAAAAAAACTAGGGTAGTCAAACATAACCGACCTCAATCCATTTATTTATGTGTAGGAATGAAAAATAAATAATTACAACAAAAATGGCGTATTTAACATTCTAAACATTGTATGAAAGTCAAACAAAATGTAAGGAGTTTCGAAACACAAAATCAACATACGCTATCATTAATGTCCATTTTTTATTCATAGCTGACCTACTAGTGCCTGCATCAACCGCTCCCCGACTTATATTAATAACTTGACCTCTGAAGCCTGTTTGGAAGCATTATAATTTACTGTTTACGCATTCATCGATACCGTATATTGATAATAGACGCTATGCCTAGGAGCCTTCTTTGAAATTAAAACGGCCGCGAAGTTTTAACTACATCAGATGATTTTCGTGCGTACGCAAATAATAGAATCAAAGTCAATATATACCATAGTTCATAGGGTATTTATTGTCTCACGGCTAGCCCACCTTTTAAATCGCTACATATGTTTGCTTCGCTGCAGAAATACACCGGATTGTAGTACCTACTCGTGTGGGCTCACAATACCTACTGACCCATAAATCCGCAATTTTTGTGGGATTCTTTTATTTAGTACTAGCTGACCCGGTAGACTTTGTAGTGTCTCAATCGATAAATAAAAAATCTAAACTATTGTATAAAATAAACTTCAAACAAACCAAAGGAATCCGTCAGACGGGGGGGGGACACATCAAAGGAAAAATAAAATTGTTATTTTTATTTAATTCCGATCATTTTCATATTTATCTACCTTTTAAACCTTTTCTGGACTTCCACAAATAATTCAAGACCAAAATTAGCCAAATCGGTCCAACCGTTCGGAACAGCAATTCATTTTTATATATATTTATTCCATACTATTCTCATGTCGAGTTGGATATATCATCATCATCATCATCATCAGCCTTTATCTGCCCACTGCTGGACATAGTTGGATATATATCCAAAGGAAATAAGGAAAACACTATGATTACGTTTTTAAACGATTTTATTGTACTTACGCCATTGATTTAAATATACTTACGCTTTCAGAAATGCTTTTATTGTTTCAAACATTCTCTCGAAGCTTTCAAATGAAGGTATCTATAATATGCTCGGGTGAACACATAAAGCTATGTGGGCGGTGAACTCATTTAAGCATCTCAGAAATAAAGAATCAATTATTTTCACATTACAGAAATAAATTGCTATGTCCAAATAGAACAACAGACTTTTTATATTTATATAGATATAAGTATTTTAAAGTAAAAGGAAGAACAAGTTTTATGTTAGTGTTTTTTTTAATTACATATAAAAAATATATTTATATAATAATATGTATCTGATTAAGCTATTATATGTATATAATAAAATGATTGTAAAGTGTAATAATTCGCCTTATTAGTTTTAATAAAAGTGTTCTCAAAAATAGATATAATACGGCATATGAAAGAAAATTTTATTTTAGGAAAGAAAAAATA
Organism: Bombyx mandarina; assembly: GCF_003987935.1. The sequence continues at coordinate 27,130 of NW_021011768.1, read as the reverse complement.
TCCAAAAAATGAAACCTACAAGAGGGTTTCCTTATAATTAGTACGAAAGAAAAAGAAAAATAACAGAGACTCCGCTTTCATTTAATTGAAATCGTTTAAGCGAAAGTATAAATTATTTTCCTTTAAAAATTCATTAATTTTTCTGTAAAATTTACTTTCCCATTCTCTTCGTAAGTCCAAATTGTCATCAATGATTTTTTTTATCCCTAATTACGTTTATCAAATCTAATAAGTTCTAGCATTATCTAAAGCCATGACACGCTTTCATTTCTACAAGCTCATGGCCAACCTGATATTAAGGGTTTAGTAGGGCCCATTGATATGACAATCACAATGGAGAAAGTTTCATGTGATGAGACGAAATGAAAATGAGGTTGGTAAGAGAATGTTAACTATGAATGTGGAAGGATATAGAGAAAAAGGTAAACCTAAGATGAAATGGATGGATTGCGTGAAAGACGATATGGGTAAGAGGGGAGTGAGCGAAGAAATGGTATATGATAGAAGAGTATGGAAGGAGAAAACATGTTATGCCGACACCAGGTGACTGGGAGAAGGGCAGGATAATGATGAAAATGAATGGAGAAAGTTTCAATGGTAATGACTATTTCATTATTCAATACCAGGTACCTACTAAGTCGTACCAGACTGCTTCGCTGTAAAAATACTCGGTCGCGATTCCGATGCGGCGTTAGATGCGAAGACACAGCCCACTAGGTTTCTCGCCGGATCTTCTCAGTGGATCGCGTTTTCGATCCGGTGGTAGATTCTGCGAAGCACTGCTCTTGCTAGGGCTAGTGTTAGCAACGTCACCAGGTTAGAGCCCCGTGAGCTTGCATATTCGATCATAGCCCTCTAAGGAAAACAGATAAGGTAGGAAAAAATAAAGTAGCACTGCTTTTGCTAAGGCCGATGTTAGAAAAGTCTCGCAGGCCGAGAACCTGATCAACGCAGATAAGCTAAATTGTCGCGTTCGTAATAATGCTATAACCAAAGCAATATTATGCACATAAGTATCTTAATAATCAGGATTTTTTGGAACCAGGAGCTTACCTATAGCAATTGTCAATAAAATCTTCAAAAGAAATTAACATTATTATGAAATGAATCATAAATAATTTATGAACAATGAAACATATTAATATTATCTTCATAATTCGTGTTTAATTTTGATACTTTTTTAAGTGGATTTCATAGAATTATTGATTTTAAGTGTTCAAGTCTTATCACACGATGGTGTTCAAAAATTGTATCTATTCCTTTGAGAGCTCACTGAAAAGTTATTTTAAGCCAGCTTAGAAGTCAGTACACATGATTCAACGGAGTTAGTTTTATTGTATCGGAAATCAGGCAATATTATAAAAAATATATATTATTTTAAGTTTTATTCCAGGTATAAAGGAAATAAAACTGGAGGTTTCGCAACAACCCACGGTCATTTGGTAACGTGCGAACTTATTGTGGTACACTTCATTCGCGGTTATTTGCATAAGATCTAGTGTATTGCGCAAACGAACGCTCTGAGATCGTGGTCAATGAATGATAAAAAAATATGTTATTTTTGTACGTTATTACAAAGTTAAGTTGTACACTGTGTGCATTACTAATAAAAATCTTACGCTACGGACGTTTTTTCCCGGTTAGGGTACCCCTCCGCATCGTACCATAAGGAACTTCGTTCCAATATTTTGTGTCCACTTTTTATTTACACAAAGTTAGTAGAATATATTATCGAAAAAAATAATACGGTTGCAACGTAATGTTAGAAAGTTAAACAATACAACAATATTAAGAAATTTAATCTTATGAAGTTTCAGTTACGCCAGCAATTGTATTCAATTCGTGTAGAAATACCGAATTAATTAGAAACATAATAACATTTACAAAAAAAAAAACCGTATACACAACAGACCCTTAGAGAAAAAGATACACTTAAAAAACTCGAAGACTATTATTATAGTAATACTAGCAAACATTATAATATACAAAAAAACATCATGAAGAAATTACATACTACAAATTATGATTGATATTTAAATACTATGACCATTCTCATACTCACTTCGATGTAGGTTAGGAAATTTTTCTCACAATCTTCAATGGCTTTAATTCAAAGGGGACCTTAACTTGATAGGACTAATAAGTGTAAAAAATTATTTAAAATTCAATGAACTTCCTTTTGGGTTTCAATATAAATTTAAATAAATAGATATATGGTGGCATTATGAAGGAATTTCCTGCCAACAATATTTCTGACACCTTTTGTAAAAAAAATTGACATGACTAAAATTTTTCAAAAGTTAATATAATAATAATTGAGGTGTGTTGACCAATTAATATAATAGACATCTAAAAGTCGTAAAATCAATGAGTAATTAACAACAACGCAACACACAACATTCGACATAGTATGAAAATAGTCTTTTAAAATACATTTATGAATATAAACATCTTTTGCACACGTAGAAACCTTAATTATATAACCATACACATTTCAACACACGCACATCACAACAGATAATGTGGGTTAAGGGTTCGAAGATGCCTTCAATAACAATGATTCCTCATCTGAATGAAATGGGTAATACAAATGTCTAAAATACCAATATGATTTTTATTGGAACTTATTGGAATCCTCTTGCTGTTAAAAATTCGTCTTTTCGCATTAAAAGTGTAAAATTTCCAAAAATATTCGAAATCGAGTTAATATGCGGAATCATTTGGTATCACCAGTATTTTTCTCATAAATACTGTCAAAAGAGCGTAGTTTAGTTTGAATTTTTTTTGTTTACCTTTTTTGTGACTACTATTAACAAAATTAATACATAACTTTATCTTACTTTAAAATTCAGATAATGTAACTGGTAAAAACTAAAAAAGAAATGTTGCAAAGATGATTAATATTAAAAATATTATATTATGTTAAACCTTTAAAACACTCTCCTGTAAAATTTAGTAAGTTTTCAGATTATACAGTTTTAATGCGAGAAAATGAATTATACAACTATTACCAAAGAGGAAAACATTGTTACTGAAAAACTACAAAGCATCTTCGTTAAATATAATATTACAAAAATACTTTCACATTGAACAACTTGTATAACATCCAAAATACATTTAAACAAACTGTTCACTTTTCACCTACTGTATCAAAATTACATTTAAGATTAGGATTTGAATATGATATTAATTTACACGAGTAAGATTAATAAAATACACAGTAATACAGTAGGAGGCACATATCAAACTAAATATTTACTTTCATTTTAAGTTGTGAAGCTTATAGAATAAGATAAGGGAAGGATTCTCACGTTTTGGAAAACCAGTAACAGTGTAACGCCACATCACTTAAGTAATAAGTAATTTAGTTAATCAAACATCAACGACATCATTTGCTCACTTGACAAACCATATCGATATACACACTATTTAAAGGGATCCAGCCCTTGTATTCATCAGAATACGACAAAAAACATTCGGTAATCCATTCAATATATATCAGGAGTACATATTATATTAATAATATGTACTCCATTCGGTGCTAACTATATATAATATACTAGCTCTTCTATAAAATGGAGGAAGCGCGTTATTTACCTCGAGTACTCCACCGCATTACAACGGCCGCGCTTAGAGGAGGTACTCTCATTGTTCGGGTTTATCGAACGAAGTATTCGGTGTACTTTCTACTTTTTTAAGTACTATCTTGAAAGTGAACGTGTGTTTTGGAGACACCGATGCTGGTCTGGGTGTCGGTGGAGATCGCGGTGGTGGTTCAGGAGGAACTTCCGAACGGGTTCTCACACGTCTCGGTGGGTTGCGAGCAATAGGTGCCGATAAGGGCTCCTTGGGCCTCTGCGGAGACAAACGATTCGGTGACAAACGACCTGGCGAAGGATCTGGTGAGCTCGGAGGTAACATCAATGGTGGAAGATTGGCACACGGAGATCCTCTTGAACCACGACGCTCTTTTAATCCCATTGGAGGAGGTGGCGAAGCTGGAGTATCATCTTCGGCAGCTGCAACCACGACTACTGGCTCCGTCCTAGCTAATGGTTGCTTAGATTCAGTACTATCGGATGTAATTGATCTCCTGAAGTAATTTAGTCCGTTTTCGATTTCAGCTAAAGCACGTCGCACGAACGGAAAACTTTCCGATAGTTCAGAGGTAGACTTGCGAACAGGAAATTCTGTATCACTATCACGCTTTTTTGGCCGGCACCGTTCGAAAGTCGCATCGCCGGATGCACCTACAGTTTCCGACACTTGTCTCGTTAACGCGGCATGCTTAATAGAGTCCGACTTAGAGCGTGGCTCTCGAGTTTTCGGCGTTGGTGAACGACGATCACCGAACTTTTTACTAGCTGCGCGCTTTATAGAGGAGAATAGTCCAAATTTCTCCGGCATTTTTTCCGGCGCCGGTAAAGGAGTGGGTGGAGGAATGTGAGGAGCAGTGGAAGGTCCAGGGACGGGATCGGGCGCGGGACGGGGGAGGTTCGCCTCGCGTTAGTTGTGCCGAGAGTCTGAAGACGGAACATCGCTCGAGCCGGTGGAGGAGAGGGTGGTGTTGGACCCGTAGGGATCCATTGATGACTGCACAGACATCGACCGGCCGGCTCGTCGAATTCGCGCTGGAGACAGTTTCCCTGGATCTACGCTAGCGGGGTCTGCCTGCAACAAGAGTGTTTTAAAAATCGTTCACAAAATGAAATTCTACGAAGCCGTTCATTCGTGAATCATTAAAACAGTTCATAAAGTCAGCCAGAAGCAAAACTACTAGCAGGTGAATATTATATTGGTTTTAAAAGCCAAATCAGTATAATCGAAAATCGTACCTGATACGCCAAAGCGTTCATGATAATGGAATACGGTACCAAGCCCAGCGGATGCACTTCCCTCATCAGAACATTCGCTGGAATTCTATGGAACTGTATGTATTCCAAGAAATTCCCAATGACATCTTTCAATGATGTGTTTTGGTTCGTGTCGCAAAATTTTTTGCCCCACATAAGAGCTGCCTGAAAATTTATGAACGCCATTTTAAATTTGTGTTTTTTTAAATCGCGATTGTTTTTTTTATTGTTAACATAAAAGTAGAAACACAATCATAATTTGCATCTGTGCTTGAACTAGGTGATAAAACCTGTATCTCAAGCAGTAGTGCTCCTCGTACAAAGAATACAACAGCTTTACTTCAAATATCAACCTTAACGGCTGTCTGGTGTAGTGGTAAGTGACATGGTCACTACATAAGGGGGTCGCGGGTTCGAATCCCGCCAAGGGAAGATATTTGTATGATAAATATAAATGTCTTTTCCAGGGTTATGGATGTATATTAAATATATGTATGTGTATAATAAAAATCTTACATTTATTTCCGTTATCTGGTACCTGTAACACAACTTCTTTACGAACTTATCACGGGACCAGTTAACGTGGCGTGATCGTTAGTAAAAAAAAAAAAATTAAAAAAAATACAACATCAATAGATAAAAATTAAACTGAAATTCATGGATTGCATAAAAGTGACAAAATGTGAGTTTAATAATATAACAATTAACAGAAAATATAGAAATGAGTGTATGAATGTACCCTCTGTGTGTAATGAGTCTGAGCATGAGTGAGTGTGGGTGTAGTCAAAAATATTAAGCAAGTTTAGTGGTATTCGCATTATGGTACTGTTAAGTTTTTCAGTAACTGCTTAATACCCGACGTTTATAAGCAACCCGTATACAAAAATTTAATGAAAATAAGTATTGAAATTTCTTTATAAAAAATTACATGCCTGAAATTTGGTAAATTCATCCGCTCGGAGTTCATCTCTTGCTAGGATCAATCTGACAACATGTTGAGGAAGAAGCGTGAAGGATCCCAAGTTTAATACCTCATTGCCGTGCTCATCGACGAATTCTAGAACCTAAACATTTAACATTCGATTTTATCGCGTTCTTTAAAGTTTTTATAAAATATAGCTGACCCGGCAGACTTCGTAGTACCTCAATCGATAAATGAAAGACCTAAGCTTTTGTAAAAAATAAACTTAAAATAAACAAAAGGAATCCGACCGACGGGGGACACATCAAAGGAAAAACAAAATTGTTATTTTTATTTAATTCCGAGCATATTCATATTTATCTACCTTTTAAACCTTCTCTGGACTTCCATAAATAATTTAAGACCAAAATTAGCGAAATCGGTCCAGCCGTTCTCGAGTTTTAGCGAGACTAACGTATAGAAGACTAGCCGTACTCGCCCGCTTCGCTGGGCATTTAAAATTAACATTATTATTTATTGTCAATATTATTAGGGAGTCCAACACTCATATAAATATTGACCTATACATTAAGTACATGTATTTCCTACACGTATACCAAGTTTCAAGTCAATCGAATGCATGGTTTAGTAGTTATAACGGAACATCCTTAAAAAACACTGTAGATTTATATATTAGTATAGATTTGATATGAATACTTAATGAAGAGCTTTTGTAAAGCTTCGTGACCAAACTTAGCATCGATGTCTCAATCGTATTAAATAGAAGCGGATATCAAACCAGAAACTATAGCTTAGTAATAATCACGAACTTAGTACCGATTTTGAAAACAGATTCTATATAAAATCTTGTGAATACAAAATAGTAATTACTTCTGAGATTCCTAAATATACTATAACAGAAAACAACATAAATTTTATAAAATAAACGAAATTATTGAAATCAGTTAAATCTGCACAAATGGTAGCGATGACTAGGAAATATAGATCTGACTAAGAAGCATTAGCACTGAATTTATTATTATTATTATTATATTTTATTGCTTAGACGGGTGGACGATCTCACAGCCCACCAGGTGTTAAGTGGTTGCTGGAGCCCATAGAACGCTCCAACGTAAATGTGCCACCCACCTTGAGATATAAGTTCTAAGGTCTCAGTATAGCTACAACGGCTGCCCTACCCTTCAAACCGAAACGCATAACTGCTTCACGGCAGAAATAGGCGGGTGGTACCTACCCGTGCGGACTCACAAGAGGTCCTGCCGCCAGTAAATGTCCTACCATGAGTAAAACTTACCTTCTGCACCAGCGACTTCGTGCACTTATATTGTATGTAACGCTCGGCTGAAGCTAGTAATGCGCATACAGTATCCACGGTGATACAGCATTGTACGAAACCAGCGCAAGCTCGTCGCAGCTCATCCAAGCCGTAGTAATCAGCCGCATTCATAACTCCTGGAATTAAAATAAAATGTGAATTTCATTGGATGGAAACGTGACGGGTGTTAATTTGCTTAATTAATTCACAATATTATAAATAAATAAATAAATAATATTGTTACGCCGGTAAGAGTAACGCCATCTAGCGCCGAATAGTCGAACGAATATCGAAGGACCCAGATTACTCGAGAATTACAAGGCCATCTATTGACAGATAGCGGAAACTACGACTAGAGGTGTGGAATATTCTAGATAATTCTAAGGATGAGGTATCGGCTATAAAAGCGTTGTAGGGATGGCACGCAGTCAGTCAGTAATCGGAACTACTCGAAGCGAAACAGCGAACGGATCACTTGAAGCGAAGCGAAACAAGCGAATTGAGAGTTTAAAAGTGTTTTAAGTGTTGAATACAGTTTTTAAGTTGTACTTTGGTGAAATTTTATTTATCCCAAACCCTCAGCGCGTAACAATATTAAAGGTGGAATATCCACGATATCATAATTTCCAATTTTAATTGGTGCTAATATAGATACTTCACAGATTCATCAACGGGATCAAAATCACAGCGCGAATAGCGTCACGTAATTTGAAATTTGAACCTTAAGACTTGATTGCTTAATTTTATAGCCCAATAGATCTTTTGTAACATTAGTAGTCTATGGTCAAGACTAGGGTCTTAACAATAAAATTTTTACACTTATTGCTAAGCTATTTTACAAATTATTTGTGGGGTTTACATATCTATGTCAGAGCCAATAAACACAACCTGATTTTCTAATTAAAGTTTGCGTAACGCAAAAGTTAACTTTCAATAAGTACACGGTTATTAATTTTAAATTTACTTAATTAGCAATTTCAATATTCGATTATAATTAATGAGGTTGAATAATTTGAACAACATTTCAACATGAAGTTTGAGCCTTCGCTTGTTTGCTAAAGTTCTGAAATTTATTCAAAGTTACGGAAAATGAGATTTATTAATTAAATTGCTTGTTTACAGCGAACAAATTAGCTTTCGTAAAAAAAATACAAAGAGTGTAAAAAATGGAAACTAAATAATTCAATATGAACAAAACATGTCAACAGATCGGTAATAATAAAATATGAAATAAGTTTTTTTTTATCAATGTTCATTACGGCAGACGTTATTAATAAATCGAGTGCTTATGATTTCTCCCAATCTAATAAAGAGATATTATATCGAAAACAGCACTTGATATACGAGTATGATATCATTTTTTTGTTAGAGAAGAAATCTCTATATATAAAAATGAATTGCTGTTCGTTAGTCTCGCTAAAACTCGAGAACGGCTGGACCGATTTAGCTAATTTTGGTCTTGAATTATTTGTGGAAGTCCAGAGAAGGTTTAAAAGGTAGATAAACATGAGAATGCTCGGAATTTAATTAAAAATAACCATTTTGTTTTCCCTTTGATGTGTCCTTCGATGGATTCCTTTTGTTTGTTTTAAGTTTATTTTATACAAATGTTTAGGTATTTTTAAGGCACTACGAAGTCTGCCGGGTATATAATATAATATAGTATATAATATATTTTGTTGTCATCGTATGATTAAGACTGAAATAACACCTATTCTACGCTTGTTCCAGTTTTCTATTTATTAACATGAGTATACAGTAAAAATGGAGACTTTAGAACTCATGTCTCAAGAACTTCTTGATATCTGTTTCATGAGTAATCCATTTAAGTGTATTATATGCATTATTTATCTGCAATTAATGTTGTAACTTACGAAAAGCCAGTAATGTACCAGTTATATTTGTAGTAAAATCCGTTCTTAATTTTTTTTTTATTTTGAAGGGAAATATGCCATTGACAAGGCAATGTTTGACTTCTACGAGTTCACTATCTCGTAGAAGGAGACGGTGGAACGAGAGAGGCAGAGCTCAGCCCTCTTCGCACCAATCCGTCACCGCTTGTGGCCGGGGGGCCCGCCTCCGGGCCCTGTAGGAGACAACCTACTCCCTGGTGAAGGTTACAGGGCCTCTTAAGCCGAATTTACATTACGAAATTAGTGGCGTGAAATTAATTTCGTGACATTAGTTTTACCAACAGTTTCACGTGTAATTTAATACTTTCGTAATGCTTGCATTAATTTCATGCATGTAAATTAGTTTCGTGCCCTGCGCGATTTTTTGGTGAAATTAGTGTCATGCAACTAATTTCATAGTGTAGACGCGACGCGAAAGGGCCTGCGCTTTGCGGACGTGTGTATTGTTAGTTCGGACGCGCTTCAAGCGTTGAAAATGGCAAACCAATGATGGAGTACAGAAAAAAATATAGATCTTATTAATGAATATTAATGAGAAGGGTCCCGAAACACCTATAGTAAAAAATCAAAATTATCTTCACTCATTCGAAAATAGTTTTTATAACTCTCAGGATCTTCATCTGCTAATTCAGAGACTAACTTCATTGCACCTAAATGCCTTCTTGTTGACCATCCTCGAATCTACCAACTTTTTTTTTTCTTGATAGTCTTTTTTTAAGTTTATAGGTATATAAGCATTTCTTTAGCTACATTGAATATAGCAAANAGTCTTTTTTTAAGTTTATAGGTATATAAGCATTTCTTTAGCTACATTGAATATAGCAAATTATAGCTTTGCTGCTGAAGGCGCCATGGTTACTGCGATACTGTGGCTTTCGCGACACTAATTTTTTAACGAAATTACTTTCGCATATATCGAAACTACTTTCGTGAAACTGAGCTCAACATGCATGACACTAATTTCGTAATGTAAACTCGGCATTACGGGTAGCGCCGCGAGTCTGACTGTATTGTTGACCGCGGCTACCCCCTAATCTGACCGGATTCTAATCCCGAGCGTAAATCGGACATCTGGTGAAAGAATACAAGGGGAGTTGTTTGGACACCTTGTATGACGTTCTGGACACAGCCCAAAGAAAAAGCCAATGTCACCCTTAATGAATAGGCACTAAAGCCCATGTGTATCACGCATAGTGTATAAACTAGTACCTTGAGAAACGAGACCTTACTAATCCGTCAATATTTGAAGACAACGCGTTTATACTTTACTGGTATATTACTTTTTACTGGTGGTAGGACCTCTTGTGAGTCCGCACGGGTAGGTACCACCGCCCCGCCTATTTCTGCCGTGAAGCAGTAATGCGTTTCGGTTTGAAGGGTGGGGCAGCCGTTGTAACTGTACTGAGTCCTTAGAACTTATATCTCAAGGTGGGTGCGCATTTACGTTGTGGATGTCTATGGGGTCCAGCAACCACTTAACATCAGGTGGGCTGTGAGCTCGTCCACCCATCTAAGCAATAAAAAAAAAACTTTTAACCAATTTTTTCGCAAATTAAAAAAACCCCTTCGTTTTGCTTCATCGATCTAAAATTCATTAAAACCGGCGCCCCACAGTATTCGTCAGGTCGTCGGACTAAACTGAACGCTGATTCAATTTTCGATATAACGTCAAACGTCGGTATGGGTAAACGAATTTGCTGGTGACAGTGGAAATGTAATTTCAAATGTACCCATTTAGAACAAAATTGATCGTTTTATTGGCTTCGTTCGGGTTTTGTTATTTACAGTGTGCATAATTGATGCTGTACTTCTAACATCAATATGAACAGTGTATGGTAATTACAAAAAAATAATCTTAAGGTTCTGCTCAATAAGTTGATTTTTTAATACGTTTTTATTAGCTTCAGACGTATATTATGTATGTAACGAAATCTTTGAACATGATTTTGACCCCCTTCAAAACATCGGATTAACTCGAAATTTGGTATACTTATTAAGGACCGATGACAATTCAATACTTAAAAAAAAATCAAATCCTTAAAAAAGTGTAAAAAAAATTATTTTATTTTAAAAAAAGCGTGGGGTACATGGTATCAGTAGTTATCAATATTTTATGAACAGATATGAGTAGAAGGGTTATTTTGATAATATCCTGAAAAGCACCCCACCCTTTTTCTACAATAAAATCATTTTTTCTTACACTATTTTTAATTCAAATTTATTTTCTATTTTTCAGTTGGATTTTCTATAAAAGTGTATTTTTTTAGTTTTTTTAAACTATTATTTATTTTTACCGTAGCATACGTAGGCTAAATGGCAAAGGGCTGAAAACCATAGATGCCAAGCGGTGAACATCCTCGTCTAATTGACATGTTATGGTCAAAGTTCCAATAGCATTGGAATATTTTATATTTTACAATTATAATAATATTATATACAAATGAAACATAGAATTTATGTCGCAAAATGGTGGGCGATTAATGATAAAAATTGGATAAAACGCTTTCGATTTCACAAGAAATTTAATTTGAAAGTTACTTAGTAATCTATATACATCTAACTAGAGTATTCACTTACAATTTATTTCTTTGTTTGATCGTTTTAAAAAAAAAAATCTCTCTAGTCATTCAACAGTGAATAAATTGACAGAATCCATTCTGATAAGGTTTATTTTGAATAAAGGTAAAACCTTGGAAAATGTAGTAAAATGCTTGAAATTGAATTGAAATTAATTTGAAAAATTATTCCATCCATTGATTTATAAATAAAACAAAGAAAATCACTTACCCAGAAGAGTTCTTGGTTGAAGAGTAACACATCCGGTATGGATATACTCGATTAGTTGACGAAAAACGTCCGGTTCAAATTCTTCGATTATTAAGGTCTGATGTTGCTGAGCAGAAGGCTTGAAAAAGCACAAAAATTTAAATATAAAATATTTAGAAAAAAAAATACGAGACTTTCGGTGAAAACATTTTAAATGTTCAAAGGCTTATAGAATTTTTTGGGTGTACTACATAAAAACATAAAAAAAGGAAAAGTATCTTCAAAATATCTTAAATGCTCAAAGGCTTATTAGATTGCTTAGAGTGAACTATACAAAAATATTTAAAAAATGAACAAGAATTTATTTTAAAACATCTTAAATGTTCAATCACAAAATATTTAATGTAATATTATCCGCAACGACAGAAAATTTGAAAAGAACCTGTTCGCATATTTATTTAAATATATTCAATGAGCGATCGATGTCTCGTTTACTCTCAGAGATTGCCGAATAAACTCGGAAAACCAATTATGGTAATTTCGTAATAAAGAATTCTCTAAGCTCGTGAACAAAAAACGAATACAGGCTTAAACACAAATACATGCTTAACGAGGCTACAATAACAATTTTATGTATAAATAATATGTACATTAATGAAACAGAGTTTATACAAGATATGAAGGAGAAAAGTAATAGTTATAAAAATTCCAATTTTTCGAAAAATAAATTTACAGGTCTGTATAGGAACAAACATGCAATATATATGTATATAAAGTTACAAAAAAAATGAACCAACTTTTTCGAATGAAGGAAAACAACGCATCTACAAACACGCAGAAGTATATTAATTATGAGTATTAGAAAAGTGTAATATTTATAAAACTTTGAACGCTGACAGTTGAAACCAACGAGACAAGTGCCTTTAGACGTCGATAATTTAGTTTTTACCTCTTGTATAGGTGCCAATTGCTGCGCGAAACTTGATCTCTGCATTAAACATAGTAAAAACGCGTTAACATTTTCCAAAATAAAAATGTTTTCCATTTACACCGAACCCCTTAGTTGTTAAACTTATTCTCCTTTTGAATGTGAACGTTTCCGATGTTTTAATGAGAGCGCATTCGTTTGAGTGAAATTTTGCAACTGTCTAGCTTTGTTTTGATAAAAAGTAACCATAGCTTCAAAAAAAAAAACAGGAAATTCTATCATTCATTCGAAGTTTAAAATATATTATCCAGACATATTGACAACACGAACAGTGGTTCTATTGGATTGTAATCAGCTGGGTTTCGTTCTAAAGGTTCGAATCTTTCGTTATTCAATAGAATAAGTTTCTGATGTTTTAATGAGAGCTCATTTGTTTGAGTGAAATTTTGTAACTGTCTAGCTTTGTTTTGATAAAAAGTGACCACAGCTTCAAAATAGCTTCAAAAAAAAGAAAGGAAATTCTATCATTCATTCGAAGTTTGAAATATACTATCCAGACACGTTGACAACACGAACAGTGGTTCTATTGGATTGTAATCAGCTGGTTTTGGTTCTAAAGGTTCGAAACTTTCGTTATTCAATAGAATAAGTGTCTGATGTTTTAATGAGAGCTCATTTGTTTGAGTGAAATTTTGTAACTGTCTAGCTTTTTTTTGATAAAAAGTGACCACAGCTTCAAAATAGCTTCAAAAAAAAAAGAAAATTTTATCTTTCTATCGTTCGAAGTTTGAAATATATTATCCAGACATGTTGATAACACGAGAACTGGTTCTAATAGATTGTAATCAGATGGTTTTGATTCTAAAGGTTCGAATCTTTTGTTATTTAATTGAAGAAGTTTACGGGATAGTGCGAGGTAATATATTATCGAATCCGTTCAATGATAATGGTAGGTTTGGTATAGGCTATTGGTATAAACAAATTCATCATTCACACATTATCAAGATGAAGGACAGTTGCATTCCTAGCATACAGTGTTTATTCGTTTTGAAAATTTTCATCTTACCTGCTGTGCTGCATTTTGTAGATTCAGAAGAGGCTCCGAGGAACGTTTCAAGAATAATCTTAGCTTGTTCTCTCTTGGTCCTGGTTCCTTCTTTCTCTGAGGACTTGGAGCTTGATATAGCATTTTTTGGAAGACTCTAAAGATAAAATTTAAAGTTCAATCCATTAGATATTCTTAAAAATATTTTTTAGTAAATTTTATTAATCTTGCAGTTATAAAAAGGGGCTAATTTGCTTCCTGAAACATTTCAAAGTCGATGAGCGAGAGCAATACTCTTTCAGCCCACTGAGTTTCTCGCCGGATCTTCTCAGTGGGTCGCGTTTCCGATCCGGTGGTAGATTCTGCGAAGCACTGCTCTTGCTAGGGTCAGTGTTAGCATCACTCCGGTTTGAGCCCCGTGAGCTCACCTACTAGTTAAGGTTACGCTGAAGTAGCCTCTCAAGGCTATCAGCTTAGGTAGGATTAAAAAATATATATTTTTTTTATTCGATGGGCAGTCTGGATACTTTAACAATAAGAATAAAAACCTACAATATTTGTTATTTATTCACGTTAAATGCTCACGTAAGTCAGTGCCCACAAATGAATAACATTAGTGCTTTATCAAAACGTACTTTGGAAATCGCAATGTTTACTCTATCTTCAACCTACAAGACAAATAGATTCTTGCGACTCCCGCTAACATCGGTCTTTACAAAGGAATGCTTCACAGCTCTTTGTTTTACAAACAATTTTCAACACCCTTTTTCGGGTAAAAGGTATTTTCTGTTTTGCGCTAAAAGTATTCTTTTCTGTTAAAGTAAACGTTTGCTTCAGTAATACTTGTATATAAAGGCTGATTTTTAACGAATATGAAAATGTTTTTATCGGCAAGAGGACGTCTTTGAAGTGAAAATTGAAAGGATAATTATATTTAAAATCATAATAGCCAACCAAACACTTTAAATAATACATAACCAATGGGAACAGTAGCAAACCGTATCTACGTAAAAACTGGCCGGATATTTCCTGGTCATCGTTTTCGTCGAACCCCTCGCTTACGACGAAGGGCTCGGCGAGTAAATTGACCCAAAGACACAGCCTACTGAGTTTCTCACCGGACTTTCTCAGTGGGTCGTGTTTCTGATCCGGTGGTAGATTCTGCGAAGCACGGCTCTTGCTAGGGTTCGTGTTAGCAACATTGTCAGGTTTGAGCCCCGTGAGCTCACCTACTAGCCCGGCGACGCTGACATGGTCTCCCTAGACCATCAGCTTAGGTAGAAAAAAAAACTGTTTTAAAACAGTAAAAGGATCTTTACTAGTGGTAGGACCTCTTGTGGGTCCGCACGGGTAGGTACCACCTCCCTGCCTATTTCAGCCGTGAAGGAGTAATGCGTTTCGGTTTGAAGGGTGGGGCAGCCGTTGTAACTATACTGAGACCTTAGAACTTATATCTCAAGGTGCGTGGCGCGTTTATGTACCAGGTGGGCTGTGAGCTCAATCACTCATCTAAGCAATAAAAAAAAGGATATATTTGAAAATAAGATATGATATTTTGTAGATTACCTGCTCCTTGCCGCCAGGACCGCTTTCACAGCACAAACGGGCTCCCTGGTGTCTCCCACCAGGAAGGTGACGTCACAGAGCTCAGGCATCGACGCCAGGAACTTCATGTCCTCCGCCAGCCCGCTCTTGTTCTCGAAGGTGCTGAGGTCAGGCTGCGCCTCCATAGCCGCTAACGCCCCACTTCTCATTGACGACTGAATATATAGAAAAAGAAATTATAAATTATTGTTGTACTAGTGCGATCTAGCCCTTAGCTTATTTAAATTTGAATATATCCATTGATATATCCAATTTTTGGATTTACAATTACAAACTTATAAAAATCTATCATGAAACATTCACAGCTCAGAAATTGATAAAAAATCATTCATTATTGACTTCCCTCTGACTTCAGCCACATATCTCAATCAGGAAAGCGACATTCTAGATTGTGGGTTACCCGTCGGAATTTGTGAGATTGTGAATTGAGAATTTTAAAGTGTTCTGTCTGTGTTCTAAGATACAGATAAATACAGTTCTAAGTTGTAGGTACTTCGGTGGAACATTTATTTATCACGAGCCCCAGCGTGTAACAATATTAATTTGGAATCAAAATACGTCTAATATTTTTTACTTCGAAGTTCTTATGTAGCTCAGGTCTTCCGTGGCTCTGTCACAATAAAAGTTTTTCGATTAATTGTCCAAAATACATTTACTACAGTTTATTAATACTCCATCAATTATTTTCCATCAATTTCATATAAAAGGTCGGTCATGAACGCGTTCGTAAATGGAAATGCTTTTATTGTTAATTATTCCGAGTTGAACGGACACAGGTGACCTGTTGTTCTGTATTAAAAAAAATGATAATTAAGTTTGTACAATCCCAATATTGCGTTTACAAAGTAAAAATACATCGCATTTCAATTTACTTAAAAAAATGTGCAAATTGTAAGCTTTCAGTTCATTTCAAAACCAATAATTGATTTTCAGGATTGGTATCTTGCTCTATACATAAAAATTATCTGTGTACACCTAATAAACAATTATTAATCACAAGTTTCAATTAATTATTGTAAGCAGACCACAAATTCACTACGGCTATTATTATTGGTAGTACTAGTAGTGGTTATTATTGTAGTCTGGTATTAATTTCGAATAAGTATGATATACAAAGAAATTCAGTAGTTAAGTAAGTACTCAAAATTTAGTTTTTAATACATTTTTATTAGCTTCAGACGTATGTATGTTTGTAACGGAATCTTTGAACATAAAAAAAGCGTGGGATGCATGGTATCAGTAGTTATAAATATTTTATGAACAGATACCTATGAGTTTCTACTCAGGATATTATCAAAATAACCCTTCTGGGTTATTATCAAAATAACCCTTCTGGGTTATTTTGAAAAGCACCCCACGCTTTTTTACAATAAAATCATTTTATCTTACACTATTTTTAATTCAAACTTATTAAAATTTATTTTCTATTTTTTAGTTGGATTTTCTATAAAAGCGTATTTTGTTAGTTCTTTTAAACTATTATTTATTTATACATAATATCATAACCCTTTTACAACTTACAATCAAATTATTAGTATCCTAAAAAATGTTTAATACGACACCTCAATATGATATCTTAAAAGGTTCTTTTATTTTATTTTTTCGAAGATGACAAATGTGCTATGTAATACTAGATTTTTCCTATCATTATGCGAATGACACGGAAAAGCTGGGGTTCGAAGCTCCGCTCTCGGAATTTTATTGGTCCTCAAATTGAAAGCTCAAGGATATTATGTGCGTAATATTTTTATTGCTTCACTCGTGAATTTTATGTACGGTGGTAAATTCAGTAATGGAATTTTATTAAGCGTTCGCTTACGACAAAGATTAATTTGAAACTATTACCATAATTTTCATATACGATATTGAGATTAGCAATACTATGAACTCTGCCAGTGCAGCTAACTGTTAATTTATAAATATTACGAGTAAAAGAACTACCTAGTTTTCAATTTCTTAATCACGTAGATATTTTATTAAAACTACCTGTAATCTAGACAGACCAAACGCCGATTTATGTCCTATTTTACTGACGAGAAATAGCACAGTATAAATGTCATTAACTGTATTCCTTGAGACGCGAAATAAATGTTTTTAAACTATCTATCCAAAGTCCGCACGGGTAGGTACCACCGCCCCGCCTATTTCTGCCGTGAAGCAGTAATGCGTTTCGGTTTGAAGGGTGGGGCAGCTGTTGTAACTATACTGAGACCTTAGAACTTATCTCAAGGTGTGTGGCGCATTTACGTTGTAGATGTCTATGGGCTCCAGTGACCACTTAACACCAGGTGGGCTGTGAGCTCGTCCACACATCCAAGCAATAAAAAAAAAAAAATTAATAAAGTCGAACAAAGTTTTTAATTAAATCACATGGATCAAAGACAAAATGTGACTTCTAAACATTGTTTGAATAATCTAAGTAAACCGTCTTGCAATATCCAATATGTACGGATCACTGATCTTTCAAACATTCGGATTCCTTGACGACGGTTTCGAAGATTCAATTAGTTAGATATAAATCGCTGTGACGTGAAATTGATTTAAGGATCATAGCATGTTTAGTGGTCTACAATATAAATTAAGTTATCTTAAGTTTTTGAATGTGAGATGAAATTATGATTTACTCAGAGCTGTGTGCTAGAATTGGATGCGCATAGACCGAGGTTGAAATACGGGGAAATACATAGAAGAATTTACATTAATGGTGGTAGGACGTCTTGTGAGCCCAAACGGGTAGGTACCACCAATCTGCCTATTTCTGGCGTGAAACAGTAAAGCGTTTGCTTTTGAAGGGTAGGACAACCGTTGTACTGTAAAAACTGAGGCCTAGACTTAGTGAGACGTAGTCCATGGGCTCCGGTGACCACTTAACACCAGGCGGGTTGTGAGCTTGTCCACCCAACTTAACAATAAAAAACAAAAAAAAAGATGAAGGAGAAAAAGTTTTAAGGAGATTTTAGATTTAGAAAAGAATTAACATTAAAAATTAGCAAGAGCGTAATGAACAAAAAATATTAAGCAAAAGAATGTATAGTTAACAAAATCAGTTGCTAAAGTTGATTGGTACATTTCTCAAACGCATTATTGTTATCCTGCTACTGTAATTACGAACGTGGTAATTAAAAATTAGCCTATATGTATATTACTACGACTAAAATAAATATACTCACTTCGTCCAAACTAAAATGTCTCGTAATAGTGATGTCCATGATGTATTTATTATCTTTTTATTATGTTATTAAAAAATGTTAAATAGAGAAAAAAAAGTTAATTTAGTTCCGAAGCGACGTCCGACCCTACCGACTCCCGAACGACGACTGTCACGAAATAGGAAATGAAAGTGCCGTCGTTCCGAAAGTCCTCGCTGAAAATGGGATGCGGTACAAGTCTAGAGAGAATAAGCGCATTAATGAAATTGAAATTATATTTATTTAAATTATACATAATATTATGTGGTTTTAGCGTTTGGTCATCAAATCGAAATTTCACTGTTTTTCGAAACGTTTTAACTAAGGCCTAGATAATATTTTAAAACTATATAGTTTCATTTATATATTGACGTGTAATCCATGCAAGTAGCTAGAGGAAAATAAATAAAAGCCAGCAGGTAAAATGGTAGAGATGTTTCATAATAAGTTTCTAGTAACAGTGGCTGAGATTGCCTTTTTTAATTCAATAGTCAGTTTAACGGCCGTCTGGTGTAGTGGTAAGTGACATGGTCACTACACAAGGGGGTCGCGGGTTCGAATCCCGCCAAGGGAGGATATTCGTATGATAAATACAAAAATGTCTTTTCCCGGGTTAAGGATGTATATTAAATATATTTATGTGTATAATAAAAATATTACATTTATTTCCGTTATCTGGTACCTGTAACACAAGTTCTTTACGAACTTACCACGGGACCAGTTAACGTGGCGTGATTGTTAGTAAATATTTATTATTACTAAAGGTCCCGCAGTAGTCGAAATTCGACTATAATTAATTGATATTGTAAGTTTGTACACTACTACGATTGTATTTTATACTTCTATAATCACAAATTTCGCCAAGACTACTCTATAAAAAATATTAACAAAGACAAACAATATTTAATCTCAATTTGACAACAGACGTCAAGAATAAAAGTTTGACAATAAATAGTATGCATGCGTGTGTGCGTCAAATACATGGTATGTAGTGTGTCTAATGCTTTCTTTATTGATTTAATGTATCATTTATGCATTATTTTTTAAAAAAATTAGCATTGTGCACTTCTTCTCTATATTCTCTATAAGTGTGGAAAATTTCATACTCCTCCGTCCGCGCAATTTTCGTAAAAAGGGATACAAAGTTTTCGCTTCACGTATTAATATATAGATTATTATAATCAATTAATCAATAGTCAATAGTCAATAGTCAAAGTGCCTCACTGCTAATGAGAGCATTGACGAGGCATCGACCACGTAGCACGTGTTGCTATGTGCACGCCGTCGTCCGACTTAAGATAATTTTGCTCGGGTGCCTAATACTTTTCCTCGTGGCTGTATAAGGTGGGAGACTCAACAAAGTAATTGTAATATGCCTTGCTTGACTTTGGTGTAATCGACGCATAGATAAAAATCAAGATATGCGAGCTCCAAAATAAAAATACTACTGATCTCAAATTTATAGATTTTTTTTTCGAAAAGCTACTGTACCGTGGACTGGAGTATTTGGTACCTACATAATTGATCCTGGGTTTTACTCATTCCTGTCTATTATGGGTACAACACAGATAAATAGCCCAGCTTCGACCGTTTTGTGGAAAATCTTTATATTACCATATAAAAAAAAAACCAGAGAAAACATGAAACATAGCAATCCAATATTTTATATGAAAAATAAATATGTAACTTCAGTACATGAGAATGATTCTCAATATTTTGAATTGGTAAAATCTCTTTTGAATTGTTCCAAATTCATTGGCGCGAATCAAACATTTTCTTTTCAGCTTCTCTCTGTCGGAGGTGAAGAGAAAGAAATCGCCCATGCCAAACGAAAGACAGCTTGCCTGGCAATCGATTTTCGATAAGTTTGTTTATGCTACTTTAGACACAATTTTTATAAACGTCTACGTAATAACAATAACTATTATGTTTAGATATTTAGGCGTTACTATTTTTCTATACTTTTTTAAAAACAAAGTTGTTCAATTAAATATAATAATATATAGTATTTCGTTTCAAAGAACTAAACGTCTCAAGTCTTCTTTTAAGACAGCTATTCAAATAAATTTTATCTCAATTACTTTTACGATTTAATTTCGCGATTATTATTTTATTATTATTCCCAACGAAGTCCCGAAGGGCTTTTCAGTTTCACCAGGACAGATGGGCCAGCACAGGCTCAGCTATGAGGCATCCCTTCTTGGATTTGTGCTAACAGTTGCCCGTGCGCCTCCGAAGGAGACCTAACAACTCAAGGGCAGATCATTCGCGAATGAATCTTTATGGGTTATTGGTGGTTACTTAATGCCCACAGTAGAATTATACGCGTGTGAATACTTATAACATTATATATTATAACAAATTTAATTAACATATAATATAACATATTTTATTTTTATTGCTTATATGGGTGGACGAGCTTACAGCCCACCTGGTGTTAAATGGTTACTCGAGCCCATAGATATCTACAACGTAAATGCGCCACCCACCTTGAGATATAAGTTCTAAGGTCTCAAGTATAGTTACAACGGCTGCCCTACCATTCAAACCGAAAGGCCTTACTCCTTCACGGCAGAAATAGGCAAGGTGGTGGTACCTGCCCCTGCGGACTCACAAGAGGTCCTACCACTAGTAATGACGCAAATTATAATTTTGCGGGTTTGTTTTTTATTACGCGATGTTATTCCTTCACCGTGGAAGTCAATCGTGAACATTTGTTGAGCACGTATTTCATTAGAAAAATTGGTACCCACCTGGGATTCGAACGCCGGTGCATCGCCCAACACGAATGCACCGGCGTCGTCTTATCCTTTAAGCCACGACAACTTCAACGATATTTAATTAACATTAACATATTATATACTTATAACATATTTAAGATCTGCTCATCCTCACACTTTAACTAACTAACTAAACCTTGACAACCATATCGCTACAAATAAAAGCGATTCGGAATCTGTTGATTCGAGAAGGGAACAGCACGAGGCCCGCCATCGTGTTATCACAAGATCAATCCTTAGAGCGAACTTTGTCCGCGATGCCATTGTATCGAGGCTTTTGTTTTGTTTTGAAATGTTTTTTATTGAAGAAAACCTGAAAGGAGACAGTAGGTACACGAAATACCTTTGGCGTAATAAAAATTGATGAAGGAATATTTTGTAACAAAATCAAACAGATTTTTTTTTAAGTTTGCGTAAGAACTATTGATTGGGCGTAATGTGGTCCGCACTGATAGACACTACTACCCTAACCGTTTCTGCCGTAAAATACTTATGCGTTCCGATTTAAAGGGTGGGGCAGCCGTTATATAATATAATTGAGACTGCCATCACATGTTTCAATAGTACGGTGTGATTTCTGCAGGCTCTGGTGATCATTATTTACTAGGTGAGCTCGTCGTCACCAATCTGTCCAATTAGAAAAACCTTTACGTATTTCCTTGAACTAGGGCAATGATATTCATGCTGTGGTTTTGTTTTTCGTAAACAGCATGACATTGATGATCGAGCTGTTTCATTATTCAATTGAAACTTATAAGTCATGTCTCAAGGTAACACGATGTGGGGTATCCACTATATACATATTTTTTTTGTCAGGTGGAAATCGCCGGACTTCCGTCCTCCATTCCCAGTGTAGTCCGACGGCATTTCGGAGTTGAACTGACTAAAACCTCCTGTCGCTCAACAACCCGCATCCGAACCTCGCATGAGACAGAACTCATGAAAAGGCAAAGGGGGGAAGGTGAAGTGTTTAGTGCGGAACACATCCTTACCCTCCCCGGTGGGCAGGCTATCCGAAACCCGCCTAGATAACGCCGGTTAAAGTGGGTTATCCTACCGAATATCCTGCTGAGTCAGAACTAGCGTGGGTCGAGGATAGCCGACCTTCCATCACCCGGATGCTCTTGCGTAAAACGAGTGCAGAACAGCTTGCACGTCGTCTCCTTAGCCCCCGCTCGCCGGTCCCCAGACCGACATGTGAGGGGGACCCGAAACACTTAGAGGGCCAGGGCTTGGGCGAGATTCGCCTTCCTGGCCCCCGCTCGACGGCGGCGGGCCTGTGCGTCTCTCACGCGTCCCCCCGCCTCCTTCTGCGATATGGTGCACTCGCAGAAGTCGAACCATATACACCTTAGACCGTTTGTCTATCAGAACAATAAAGTATTGTCAACATTACTTGCAGGACATATCTCTTAAAAATATAATTTAAAATATAAATTTGCAAATGCAATTTCCAATCTTCAAACATTACTTATAATGAGTCAATTTCCACTAGCACGTGCGAATTCGGTTGCGAATGTGGGACGTGGCGTGGATACTGACACGTCACTTGGCAACACATTCGATGGTCAATATTGATTTTATGTGAACGATAAAGAACTAGAGATAGCTCCCAAAAATTATAGAGCTGCACTTTACAAAATTACGAACATTATTTCGATACACATATTCGATTAACTTAATTTTGTGTTTCCGATTTTTAATGTAATTTATTTCAATTAAAAAACTTTATAGAACGGAGCGTCCTTAAATTCAATTAAATATTGGTCTAATTGAGTTCAATTTTGATAGCGGTTTTTCTAAAAAAAAAAAACATAGTTATGAAACTTTCTTATTGTTTGGACTGTAAATAATTGCTTTTTATCATGTAGACTGATTTTTAGTTTTGAATTACACATAAAATATCATAAATGATGTGTTCAAGAAATGTCTTATATGAAAATATAAAAGTATCTAATGTCTGTCGTAAATATATTAAATGTATAAAAGAAAATTTTACTAATAACTAATATTTAAATCAAATGTTTCACTTATAAGTTAAGTTAGGTTATAATTTCTTTTATGAATAAAATTTTCTTGACGATTGATAAATTGGTCTTTGGTCTTTTTTTTCCCATGAACAATACTTCGGTATAACTAACGCTACACAGCTCTTAAATAAGACCCAATGCTTTTCAAGGGCACGAGAGTATGAACGCGCAAAACTCTCACTACGTCTGAAGCTACTCAGAAATAAACTTAGAATAATACAAACAGAAACCTGAATTTTGTTTTGTAATTACGACTTCTTAAATCGACACTATCGAACACATAATTTTACAAACGGCCAGACTATGACAAGCCAGATGATACGCCCACGTATCTGTCTGGAGTAAACGCCTACGTCTCGATTGCATGTCTACAGATACAACCGCTATCATATAACCATAATAAATAGTTTCTTTTTGCTCACCTATTGATGTGGCTCTTCTATACAAATTATCTTCTCAATGCTAGTCTAAACAATTGCAAATTCGGTGCTATGAAAGTATACGAACTTCACGTATTAATGAATCATCGTATACACGAGCAATAAAACAATATTGATGGAACGAAGGCGATCGGTGTTTTTAGTTAAAATTACGTGAGACTAAGAGAAACGTAAGATATATTTGGAATATTTGATAGATTTAGAAATACAGAAAACCGCTATGTACACAACAACCGGAGTGCGATAGTGCGCAAGCGTAATTTCTAATTTGCCGGGCGCATGCTCGTTACGGATATCAATATGACGCCGAGCCGGTAGAAGGTCGGCGCTCAATGGATGAAGGTGAATTCCATATGAATGAATTTGAGCCCATTGCGATACTGTGTATTCGTCTTTGCGATTATTCGACTTAAGTTTCAGACTGCAAGGTCATTATCATTTTGATTTCGAAGTATATTAGTAGCTTAGCTTGTGACCGCAGTTAAAATAATAATTAATTTAATTAAATTTATTTTATCATTTCGATCATTTGCAGAGCTCCTCGCGCGATCATCTTAGGGGGTCGCGATTCCGATCCGGTGGTAGTTTCAGCGAAGCACTGCTCTTGTTAGGGCTAGTGCTAGGAAGTCCTCTTGAGTGGAACTCCGTGAGCTCACTTATTAAGCCGCGTGTAGCTAGAATAGCCCCCTTAGGCCACTAGCGATTAGGTAGGGAGAAAAAAATAGATGTCTGAAAGTCGCTTAGCCTTTCTTTAACGAGAACTTCTTAAGCTTGGGTACATTTTATTGTTTAACTAAGTTGAGGTGACAAACTGTCTTGATTATTTCTAGAGTCCTTAATTAAGACAACATGAACATTAGAGACTTAGTCATAATAATATCAGTAGACTCAGCTTCTCTTCAGATCAGAACGCATGCCACTTCGTTGTAAAAATGATGAGATAAGTGGTACCCAAGCACGTTGCTTATCATATCTATCGACAAAACGGAACTTCAAAGCTTATCAACAGCATCTCGCTATACGAATGTACCTCAAAAATAGCCAAAGCAAAACCTCAGAAACAAAGAACTGAAGTAGTAATTTTCTACTATTTTATTGCGTTTTTATTATACCTAAAAATCTATTTCACTGTGTATATCTGAAGATAAAAGTTGACTTTTGATATTCCAAAAGTTATTAAAAGTGACATCTGGCAGATTTAGATGAAACTTCATCGCCCACTACGTTTCTTAGTACATTAATTCTATAGTATGGATTAAATGGTTTCTTGAAAATTTTCAGTTTTACCATAATAATGATACCTACCTACTAAAACCATGTTTTAAACCAGATAAATAAGTACCGACCTAATTCCATAGATGGCGCTTGAATAAAAATATGTTTGGGAAGTTAGTGTTTGTCCTCTAATATAATTTAGAACAGAATTATTTATTTTCATAGAATTAAGATAGAAGAAAAATATTAAGACTATGTAGCTGGGGATAAAGTTAAAATGAAACAGCTATTTTCCAGATCCTCTATTTTTCTGGATAGATCAAAATTTTACATTTTTGATGTTATGTACCTACCAAATATTTATTTTAAAGTTTCACATTGAAAATGTTATGTTGACAATTTATAATTTATTTGCATTATTAATTTACAATAAGTTTATCGTGAGGTCATAAAAGTCATAAGTAATATTTCATTCATAAGTAATAGTCAAGTAATATTCACGGACAAACAGTGCGGCTTATGGTGAAGAAAAACTATTTAAACAACAACTTCATTTTTCATTTTTTCCTGTTTTCGCATTTAAAATACGTAACGTGTTAAACAAAACTCACGAACAATGACCATTTATCAATCAAAACTGGAAACTAAAATCTGAATGCCGTAACGTAGCTTGTAAATTAATTAATGTGTTTTGATATTATGTCAAATGCTTGTGTGGATCATCCTTTAAATTAATTCTCCGAAACATTTGGGACAATCTTGAAGGGACGCTGTGTAAGCTATTAATTAGCTCCATCAGCCTGGAATCTCATACGATTAGTAGTGTAATGGAGCAAGGAAATGGGTGAGACGTTGATGTATGTACAAAAGATAGAACAATATCTGTACCTATATGAAGATTCAAATTTTTTTTAACTTTATTTATTTATTGCTTAGATGGATGGACGAGCTCACAGCCCGCCTGGTGTTAAGTGGTTACTGAAGCCCATGGACATCTAAAACGTAAATGCGCCACCCACCTTGAGATATATGTTCTAAGGTCTCAGGTATAGTTACTGCTTCACGGCAGAAATAGGCAGGGTGGTGATACCTACCCGTGAGGATTCTCAAGAGGTCCTACCACCAGTAAACCACACAGACTACATTAAAGCGATTTTCAGATTTGGAATTTAAAAAAAAAACAATTGGATATTTGAGTGACGTAAGCCTCACACTGTAATTCAAATTGATATTTTCATTTCTCATAGTTCGTTACGCAGTATCTTTATTAACACAGAATAGAATTCTGTATGAGTGTGAATAGAAGTCTCTCAATGTGGACATTTATTTTCCTCCAATAGTAGGAGCGGAAATTACTTTGTTACCTAAATCTCACCCGAGCTTTTTTTTTTACCTAAGCTGAGTGCCTTGAGAGGCTATATCAGCGGAACCTTATCTAGTAGGTGAGCTCACGGGGCTCAAACCTGACGACGTTGCTAACACGAACCCTAGCAAGAGCCGTGCTTCGCAGAATCTACCACCGGACCGGAAACGCGACCCACTGAGAAGATCCGGCGAGAAACTCAGTGGGCTGTGTCTGAGGGTCACCGCGCTACTGTTTTGATGACACGTTACATACATGAGTTCAACTCTTTAACACCAGAACTGATACTTACTAGTAAAACTTCAAATTCAAAATCATTTATTTCAACTTGGATGTCATCAAAAACACACTTGTTGAATGTCAAAATGTAAAAGAAAATGTTAACTCTACCACCGGTTCCAAAAAAAGCCACAGTCCTGAGAAGAACCGGCGAAACAAACTCAGCGGGCTTTTTTTTTTTGGATTTTATCAAATATTTTCTTCTTCTTTTTTTAAATAAGAAAACATATTTACATTATACGAAAAAACAAGTCAAAAAAATACAATTCAAATAAATAATAATAATAATAAATGAAAAGGCCAGGAGCGAACGCCTCATTCCCACGTAGTGCCATCTAGTAAAAAATCCTTAACTTTATAATATGCCTTGTTGCACAAACGTTCCTTGACAGTTTTCTTAAATCTATGAACAGGTAGTAGTTGAACGTTTTGTGGGATCTTGTTGAAAAGCTGTACACCCAGCCCCCTGAAAGAGTTGCTTATTTTCT
>NW_021011767.1:0-34479 GCF_003987935.1 Bombyx mandarina | reverse complement strand
CGGCGTCACCTGCGATAACGCGGCCGCGCGTTGGCTCCTGATTGGCGCGCGCACGCATCACGCAATCAGGAGCCAATCAGGCGCATAACGCATTTCGTGTGACATGCTATACTCTCTAGTACGATTTTGGTCCCCATAATTTTCATACCCCGGGCCTATATATGTAAATCGATTCTTAAGGAGTAAACTCCAAAAACTGTTTTCACTCTGTATGAAAAGATCTTATCGATTAGAATGCTGAACACAATCAAACGTTCTTTAATATTTCATAAGTACTACCGGGAATTTCAGCGATTCTAAACGATAAGAGTTTTTCATAAAGAGAGTTAATTATAAAAAATATTAAAATTACTAAAAAAGCCACCTGGTGGGGGGGGTGGGTAGGGAGATTAATAATCGACAGCAGCGACGCCTGCTGACCTGGTCTCTAACTAAAGCAAAAATAAAAATGAGAGTTGCGCATCTATCTCAAATATATTAAGTGTATAATCTATGCACAGAACACTATTACTTCTAGGGCGGACTTTTTGGCGGGAACGCGAGGAGTGAAGCTGTGTGATTTGTTTTATTTTGTCTATTTAGTGTTTCTTCGGGTTTAAATGTGTAATAATGGTGGTTTATTAACCGTTTAATATCTGTGAAAGTGCACAAATGTGGGTAAATGAAATAAAGCCGCTGGACGTAACTTCTCGGGATCCTCCAAAAAGTCCACTGAAAAAATCTTAGTAAATGTCCACCATTTTACTGAGATTAGATTTCATCTCATATCATCTCATTTGATTTCATCCCAGTTGATTAATGTCTCAAATTAATCATTTTCATTTCATTTCACTCCATAATATCATTTTTCATAAAATTAAGAATATACATTAAAATAAGACATGACTTAAAGGTCTCAGTAACCAGGTCATAAAATCTCTTAAAAAAAAAAAAACTTCTAGGGCGGGACTTTTTGGCGGGAACGCGAGGAGTGAAGTTGTGTGATTTGTTTTATTTTGTCTATTTAGTGTTTCTTCAGGTTTAAATGTGTAACAACGGTGGTTTAATATCTGTGAAAGTGCACAAATGTGGGAAAATGAAACAAAGCCGCTGGACGTAACTTCTCGGGATCCTCCAAAAAGTCCACTAAAAAAATCTTAGTAAATGACCACCATTTTACTGAGATTATATTTCATCCCATATCAATTCATTTCATTTCATTTAATTTCATCCCAGTTGATTAATGTTTTAAATTAATCATCTTCATTTCATTTCACTCCATAATATCATTTTTCATAAAAATATGAATATAAATTAAAATAAGACATGACTTAAAGGTCTCAGTTACCAGGTCATAAAATCCCCTAAAAAAAACTTTTAGGGCGAATGTAGTTTTTTTTTTTAGATTGTTTTACGGCCCTGGATGCGAGTCCTTATGAGCCCGTAGTAAGGTCACAATTTCACTTCATTATAGTACCTATAACTCTAAAGTTCACCCATTGTATTGGATAAATATTTAAGAAGAGCTTAATGATCGAATCTTTATAATCCGAACACTATACGAATGGGTCACGATCGACCCGGGTCATGGAAAACGATTGACCGACACGGGCCTATTGCCAATCCAAAATAAAAAAAAATTAAAATTTGGTTTTAGTAGCAGTTTATTCCATGATACTGTTTATTTTCCTAACAGAAATATCATTTAATGTTACACAAGACATGTTGGATTTTTGTTAAAAAGAAAAATTATTGATAAGTACGGTTTATGTTTCTAACATAAATTTTTTTTGTTTCCGAATAATTCCAACTTGTACCAACGCTAGCATTTTTTATTGAGTCAAAACTCATATCTGCCGTCTAGTGAGTTTATTAGATCATTAATGCCTAAACGTTTCAAAAATGACGTCGCCGCAGGAGTAAGATGACGCTAGTTGGGTATAAGGTGGGGTGGGGGTGGTGGGGACATAAGGTGGGTGGCGCATTTACGTTGTGAATGTCTATGGGCTCCAGTAACCACTTAACACCAGGTGGGCTGTGAGCTCGTCCACCCATCTAAGCAATAAAAAAAAAAAAAAAGTTGAATGTTTTTTGAAGTGAAAACTTCTTTAGAATCGTTGTGATTTCAAACCGGATGCAACGGAAAAAACGACAGGTAAGAAACACAAATACAAAAATGTGTAGGATGAAGCCAGCAAAGAATGAGACAGAAATATACATACTATTTAATACAGCGCCATCTGTGAGATTTTTTAATACTAACGTGTGTATGAAAGCTCTTGTAGTGAATTTTAATTTAGGATTATACGTGAAATTAAAATATCAATTCACAGAGGGCACTACCTTACAATTATTTACTAATGACAAAATTTTACATATACTTAAGACGTTTAGGATAATTGTATTTTAATTTTGGAAGGTTTCACTTCTACCACGTGTGAATTGCACACATTTTGTTTTTTTCCTTTGTATGAGAGTTGCACCCCCCTGAAGTGCATACTGCAAAATGTACATGATTTATTGAGGGTTTGACTTTACTGATTAAAGGAAAGTTTATCGTAGTATTTAAACACATAAAAATATTTTAGAACTTTTAATAAAATTATTAAAAAAATCGACATTTAAAGGGGGTTTCAGACATCAGTTTTTTTGACGAGACTGCAAATTATAAAAATCAAGTTATGTCATTAATTTCACTTTAAAAACTCTTAAAAAAATACAAATTAAAAACATACAACAGTGCTTAGAACTTTTGTACATAAAACAAATAAAATTAGTTTTATAACCAATAATAGTAACTTTAGAATTAGGTATTGAAAACAATGTTCTCCAAATGAATGAGATTAAAATAAACATGAATTCTTCAAATGAAAACGAATTCTTTAAGATGGGTAATCAAAAAAGTAAAAAACAGAAAAATCAATTCCTACAACGAAATGAAAGTAAAATAAATCATTTATTTTACAACCTGTTAACGCCTACAAATTTTTAAGGAGCAATGTACAAAATTTTATTTATGTTTACCTGCACAATTTTTACACACTTCAATTAATGGCCGTGCCAAGCTAACTTGTTCGCAACGTATTAAATTAACAAAAACCTGTATAAAGGAAACACAAGCACAAAATCGATTGTGGAAGTTTTATTGAAGAAACCCAAGCATCCAACATCTGGCGACCGTCAAAAGAACCTTGAAAATTCTTCGGAAAAGAATATTTTTTCATTCGGATGGTCAAGCCGAAAAATCGGTCAGAAGCTTATTCGTCGAAACCAGCTGCCGTCCTCAACTGTATCCACGGGATCTTGGAGCTCAAGCCATTGTAGCCATCGCCGGTCATCGATCAGCAATCAGCAATCAGCATCGAGCCGCAGCCCAGGTCAATGCAGCTAAGTGCCCTTCCCATTACTTTCCCGTCTATATAATCACACCAACCTAAATTCCAATAACATTTTTCCTATTTACCCAAATCGATTAGTCTGTACTTGTGCTAATTGTCTTTATACAGTGTTTTTTATCCTTTCAATATAATTTCAATTCATTTTAGTTTTTTCATAGTGAGGTTTACCCACATCATAAAAATATCCAAACCAAAAAAGTGTCTTTCTTAATTTTAGTATTGTTTTCTGCATTAAGTAATTATATTTACTAGAGGTCCCGCAGTAGTCGAAATTTGACTATAATTAATTGGAATTGTAAGTTTGCACACTATTATGATTGTATTTTATAATTCTATAATCATTTTCGCCAAGGCTACTCTATAAAAATCTATACTTATACTTATACTTATAATATTATAAAGAGGAAAGATTTGTTTGTTTGTTTGTTTCGAATAGGCTCCGAAACTACTGGACCGATTTGAAAAATTCTTTTTCCATTAGAAGCCGACATTGTCCCTGATGAACATAGGCTACTTTTTTATTTATTTTTTATTTTTATTTTTTGGTTTCATGTGTGTTTTAATGTTTCCGAAGCGAAGCGAGGGCGGGTCGCTANTTCTAATATTATAAAGAGGAAAGATTTGTTTGTTTGTTTGTTTCGAATAGGCTCCGAAACTACTGGACCGATTTGAAAAATTCTTTTTCCATTAGAAGCCGACATTGTCCCTGATGAACATAGGCTACTTTTTTATTTATTTTTTATTTTTATTTTTTGGTTTCATGTGTGTTTTAATGTTTCCGAAGCGAAGCGAGGGCGGGTCGCTAGTATATTAATATAAAGACAAACAATATTTAGCTATTCTCAATTTGACCACAGACGTCAAGAACAAAAGTTTGACAATAAATAGTATGCATGCGTGTGTGCGTCAAATACATGGTATGTAGTGTGTGTAATGTTTTCTTTATTGATTTAACGTACGTATTATGCAATATTTAAAAAAAAAATAGCATTGTGCACTTTTTCTCTATATTCCCTATAAGTGTGGAAAATTTCATACTCCTCCGTCCGCGCAATTTTCGTAAAAAGGGATACAAAGTTTTTGCTTCACGTATTAATATATAGATATTGCTAACAAAGGAAGACAAGCGGACGGCCACCTAACAATAAGCGGGTACTGTCGCTAGTTACAAATTCTGCTAGATAGTTCTTTAAATAACTCAATACCCACTGTGCCTCATGTTTTTTTTTTTTTTTTATCCCTTTGTGCATTATTGTTTTTGCAATCAATTCACACAATTTCGCCGAACATTCCAGGCAGACGGTGAGCCTTCGCACGTTACCTACTGGCTGCGATAAACAAGTTCAGCCCCGCTGTGTCCCAGGGTTCCGAGTGAGAGTGCAGCAGGGCCGGACTCCAGTGCAGGTCACGTCTAGTCGAGGAGCGTGAGATAACTTTGATATTCTTAATTCATTAATTAACTAAACCGATTTTATTCTATTTTTCCATAGTTTCATTATCCGTAGTACTAAACTTTGCTTATGTTATCGCTTCTTTTTACCAGTTACTTCATTTTATTAAACTAATTTACGAACTTTTTACTTATTATATTAGAAACTTATAATTTTTATTTATCATGGGAGGTGAAACTAGTGCAAAATACTCAAGATTTGCTGGATCTTTTTGTTAAACGTAGCTCCATAAAGGGGCAAATACCTAAATTTCGGAACTATTTAACTCAAACAAGCTCAAAAGAAACACTAACTTCTCTTGAACTTGCTGAATTGACACTTGAGCTTAGTAAATTTGAGTCACTGTCAAATCGATTTGACGACTTGCAGACTCAAATAGAGGTTTTGAATCGTAGTGATTTGACAAACGAGGTTGATGAGCGAGATGACATTGAGCAGTTATTTATTTCAAACATCACTTCCGTACAAAGCATTATTAAACAAAATAATGCAAGTAAACATGACGAAAGTAATTACAAAGATCTTAACTATAGTCAGCTATCATCAGCTCAGTGCAATGTCTATCATCATGATGTTTTGGGATTTAAATTGCCCCAAATACAAATTGATAAGTTTGACGCGTCATATTTCCGTTGGCTTGAGTAACGTGACACATTTTTGAGTTTAATTCATAACAATGAGCGAATTGCTCCAATTCATAAGTTTCATCATTTAATTTCATACTTAACGGGTGATGCAGCACGCATTATTACTAACTTCGAAGTTTCTAGTTCCAACTATAAAAATGCTTGGCAATCATTATGTAGTCGTTATGATAAGGATTTTGGTGCGCGGGCCTGAATGAAGATACAGAACGTTTTTGCGACAAAAAATATTTTATTGTAAAAAATGTTTATATTTGTAAATTTGTCTTGATTAGTATATAAATAATAGCTGTAAGTTGTTTATAATAAGTGTACGTAGATAACTTGCTGTATATTCGGTAAGTTACTTGTAAATTTTTGTTGAAAAAATGGGCGCGAAAAAGCGCAAAAAACATAAAGCTGATGAGGTAAAAAGTACTGAAATTATGGATTCTTACGCCGAATCTGTGTCGACAGATTCAGATTATTCCGACAAATATGATGATTGCAGAGAGGATGATAAGTATGCTGCTTACAGCAGAGAGTTGAAATATAACTAGAGGAGCAAACCTCAGTACCATGCGTACACAAAAGTGTAGCCGCTTTATGCGACGAAGATGTAGCTTTGAAACTATTAAACATTTTAAATTAATATACATCTCTCTTACTCTAGTTCACTAGTTACGCGGCGTATCGTTAGTTGGATAAAGATGGTAATATTACTTGAAGCAGAACGATTTATGTTGCCTGCTATAAGAAATATTTCGCCAGAATATTTATTATTTAAGCGATAATTAATAAATAAAATAATTTAACTAAAATAATTTTGAATACACTTAAATGAAGTTTTTTTTTATTGCTTAGATGGGTGGAAGAGCTCAATAATACTAATACAAATAATGTATAATTGTGTAATAATTGTATTTGTGTGTGTGTTTTTATTTATTCAGACATATATTCAGAAACCATTGTGGTAGCCAGAATCAACTTGATGATCTACCTCGAAAATTTCTGGATTTCATTAATATAAAAATTTCCTATAATCATTCGAAAAACAAAAGATGTTTTACTTAGAATAAAAACAAATTTTACAGTACTCCATATTCTGAGATTCTTAAAAAAAAGATTTTTCATCTTTAAATAAAACAGAAAATACACAGGATTTAACAAATATTATAATTTCAAACAAACAAGTTCTTTCTTTACTATTAGAATCACTAGTAAAAGTAATGACATTATATAAAAACGACAACACAAACATAAATTCACAAACAATTTTAGATTGCATTAAGGAAACTATACAAAAAAAGAATGATGGATCAAGGATCTCCCACATTAAAAATCACGCAGTGGAACGCACAAAGTCTGTTAAGCAATCAATTAGAGTTACAAAAATTTCTGTATGAAAATGTTATACATATTGCTTTAATTTCAGAAATATGGTTAAGACCTCACATAAAATTTAATATTAGAAATTACTCAGTTGTGAGAAATGGCTGTGGCAATTCTCACAACGGGGTAGCCATTTTAATTCATAATAGTATACAATACAAGAAAATCAATACCTTTTTTGATGATTCCCTGCAAAATGTAGCCGTTATAATTAAAGTTTATAATTAACAGTTATCATGAATAAGCTTTAACAGTCCTGGCCAATGTACACCTATTTTTGAAAAAAGGAAATTTGATAGTCTGTCGAGTGATATTCCAAAACCATTAAATATTGCTGGCGATTTTAATGCTTTTCATACTTCTTGGGGTTGTAGCAGAACTAACATTAGGGGCAGATTAATCATGGATACCATTGACGATAATGATTTAGTGCTTTTAAAACGACGGACAACCTACAACAGCAGGTTCGCATGTCTTCAGACCAAATAAATGGTCTTGATTTAACAATGGTAACATCTTCATTGGCTTTATCTTGTTCTTGGCAGGTTTATTCTGATTCGCTAGGAAGTTATCATTTTCCCACTGTAACTAAGTATACAGTGTCTTCATCAGTTAATTTTCTTCAGTTTTCTTCTAACATTCCTCAGCATGCTAACCTGAAACTGGTAGATTGGGTTTTGTATGAGAAAAATGTAAATGAATTGCTCAATGGATTTCAGATTGATCATACAAGTATATTGGACTGTTATAATAGGTTTTGTTCAATAGTTACTAAAGCTATTATTTTGTCAGAAATTAAAGTAAGCACAAAGAATAAATTTCAAAATTCGCAAAATGATCCAAAAAAGAAAAAGACCATCTCATTAGTTTGGTGGAATGACAAGTGTGCCAAAGCTGTGAATGATTGCAGACAGGCATATTCACAATTCAAAGCTTAACCTAGTCAGTTTTCCTTCATAAATTTTAAACGTTTACAAGCTTTAAAAAAAAGAATTATTAAACAGGAACGCTTAGATTGTCGGAAAAAGTTCAGTTCATCACTGTGTTGATTAAGTCCAATGAATTACATTTGGAAACAATTAAGAAAACTTAATAACTCCTCCTGCAGCATTTAATAATTGTGAATGGATTAATGATTTTCTTCTTAAATACACTCCAGATACAGTACAAAAATTTTCTACTTTCAATCCTAATAACATTAATTCATCAAATTCCTTCCTTATAAATTATTTCACAATTACAGAGTTAAAAGCAGCCTTAAAATCTCGAAAAGATACAGCATGTGGTTTAGATTGGATTTCTTATAAAATGTTTAAATTGTTAAATAATAATAATCTATTGTTACTGTTACATATTTTTAAACTATGGTCTAATTCGATAATTCCTATGCAATGGAAAATAGATTGTCTTGTGCCAATTTTAAAATCTGGTAGGAATCCAGATTCTGGAGACTCATATCGTCCGATTACTTTAAGTTCCCGCTCAGAAAAATTATTTGAAAAATTAATTAAACAACGTCTTGAATTTTATATAGAAAGTAACAAAATTCTACCTTATAATCAATTTGGTTTCCGTCGTGGCCGTTCTGCCCGGGAAAGCCTCAGTCATTTGTGTCTGGATATCCGTGATGCTTTGTCCCATAATGAAAAGTTAGTTTGTGTTTTTTTATTGATGTTGTTGGCGCATTTAACAATGTCAATATTGATGTGCTTTCTTCGATTTTGTTGTCATTACAGCTACCTGGAAAGTTGGTCAATTAGTTATATAACTTTTTACTAGAAAATTTTTTTTTTGTAAAATATAAATAAAAAAAACCAAATGTGTGCAATTTACACGTGGTAGAAGTGAAACCTTCCAAAATTAAAATACAATTATCCTAAACGTCTTAAGTATATGTAAAATTTTGTCATTAGTAAATAATTGTAAGGTAGCGCCCTCTGTGAATTGATATTTTAATTTCACGTATAATCCTAAATTAAAATTCACTACAAGAGCTTTCATACACACGTTAGTATTAAAAAATCTCACAGATGGCNAATTGTAAGGTAGCGCCCTCTGTGAATTGATATTTTAATTTCACGTATAATCCTAAATTAAAATTCACTACAAGAGCTTTCATACACACGTTAGTATTAAAAAATCTCACAGATGGCGCTGTATTAAATAGTATGTATATTTCTGTCTCACTCTTTGCTGGCTTCATCCTACACATTTTTGTATTTGTGTCTCTTACCTGTCGCTTTTTCCGTTGCATCCGGTTTGAAATCACAACGATTCTAAAGAAGTTTTCACTTCAATAATTTGTTTGGTCCTAGACTTCCTTATAAAGGAGTTTCACAAGGTAGGATCTTAAGCCCGCTTTTATTTATTATTTATATTCATCAGCTTAATCTTAAATTGGGCAATGATGTGTCTAACTTGCAGTTTGCTGATGACTTAGCAGTTTATTGCAGGAGTGGTGATCTGTATCTTATTATACAAAAAAATCAACGTTGCTTTACAAAATTTGCTTAGCTATTTCAACGAACTTAATTTGGAAATTAATACTGACAAGAGCAAGGTTGTTGTTTTGGTCGTAATATTAGGTTGTCTCAAATTAAAATTTTCTATAATAATAATAAACTACCTGTTGACAATTCTGTTCGATTTTTGGGTGTCATATTCAGCAGTAGTTTCAAATTTAACAAATATATTGAATGCTTAACTGATCGTACATTAAAAGCTACTAACATATTAAAATCTTTGACCGGCACTTCGTGGGGTGCTGATCTAAAAATCTTATTGATTTTTTTATAAGTCTATTGTTCGCAGTCATTTTGAATATGGTTTTTTATGTTATTCTGATAATAAAAATCTAGTTGATAAATTAGATAAAATTCAAAATAAATGCTTACGCATTATTCTTGGTGCAATGAGGTCCACTCCAATTATTTCCATGCAAGTGGAATGTAACATTCCTCCATTGTCATTAAGATTTGAATATCTTAAATCAACATTTCTTTTGAAGCTCTTGTCTGTGTCAAGGCATCCTCTCATTTAGAAGTTACAAAGTATTTCAAATAATGTACAATCTCATGTTCCATATCTGGCTCAGGATCTCCCTGAAATTTTAAAATTTAAAACAGACTATAATTTATGTGAAAATGATCTTTGGCCTTGTTATAACACAACATATAAAACTAAATTGAATCCTATTCAAGTTGTTATAAATAATTCTTTAAAGTGTAAGGAGGATGTATATTTAGCTTTAGAGAAATACGAGAGCTATAATAAATTGTTTACTGATGGTGCTAAAAATAGTACTACTGTTTCCATGGCAGTTTCCATGACTGCAAAGCTTGAAAGGGGTACGGTAATAAACTTCCTCAATTAACAAGTATATTTACAGCCGAGGGTCTTGCTATTATTTTTTTTTATTTTTTTTATTGCTTAGATGTGTGGATGAGCTCACAGCCCACCTGGTGTTAAGTGGTTACTGGAGCCCATAGACATCTACAACGTAAATGCGCCACACACCTTGAGATATAAGTTCTAAGGTCTCAGTATAGTTACAACGGCTGCCCCACCCTTCAAACCGAAACGCATTACTGCTTCACGGCAGAAACAGGAGGGGCGGTGGTACCTACCCGAGCGGACTCACAAGAGGTCCTACTACCAGTAATTACGCAAATTATAATTTTGCGGGTTTGATTTTTATTACACGATGTTATTCCTTCACCGTGGAAGTCAATCGTGCACATTTGTTGAGTACTTCATTAGAAAAATTGGTACCCGCCTGAGATTCGAACACCGTTGCATTGCTCAACACGAATGCACCGGACGTCTTATCTGTTAGGCCACGACGACTTCGAAAATCTGCACTTGATTATATTGAAGCTCAGGCAGTACAGAAATGGCTAATTATCTCTGATAGTATGAGCATTTTGAAGGCATTAGATAATCCAAGATTATCTACCAACCCCAGTTATTTTATTTTTGATATCAGGGAAAAGTACTATAATTTAATTAATATTCATCATAAAGATATAATTTTGTTTTGGACACCATCGCATGTTCGTGTTGCTGGCAATGAGAAGGTTGATTACTTGGCAAAATGTATTGCAGCAATCCCTAATAATCTTATAAAACAAGTACCAATTCCAGATTCAGATTTTTTAATTACAATAAAGCAGAAATTGTGTGAAAAATTCAAAGATATTTGGCTAGAAATTGTTCAGTCAAAAGGTAAATGGTCTGCTGAAATTAAAGATAAAATTTCTTCCCCTTGGTTCATTAAAGGGAATTCTTACCTTGATAGGAAGTTTTATACAACCATCTGTCGCTTGAGATTAGGTCATTGCCGCTTCAATGCTCATTTGTTTCGAATCAATGTTTTGTCTTCTCCAGTTTGTAATTACTGCAATAACGATATACAGTCCCTTGATCACATTTTATTTAGTTGTTCTGCTTTTTCACTGGATAGATTAGTGTTTATTGACCGTCTGCTGTGTATATATGTAAACGCTGAGGACATCCCGCGTACTCTTCAGCTATTATTAAGAAATCAAGAAAGTTTTAAGCCAATTTGTGAATTTATAGATTCAACAGTTGGAGATATCTAAAAATGTGATTACAAGGATTTGACGAAGCTATGGCTCCGTCCATAACATTATGATATTTTGTTTACTAATTGTTTTTATTCCACCTAAGATTTAAAAAAGTCTTGAACTTGGATTTGACAGCAAAACTCGAATTTGCCATTTTACAAGGATTGGAAAATATATAAGACTTGGCTTTGGCCTTATTGAAATTTTTATTTCAGGAAGAAATTATAAAGTACTTGGCTTCGGCCATAATGACATTTTTATTTCAGGATATAATAATGTGGTGACTTACACATGATTGCGTAGTTCACAAGTCTTTGTGTGAACGGCGAGAGGTGCGCCGTCGCAGCTTCCTGCGCCAGTCGTCCGCAGACCTCTGACCGCGAAGCTCACGACACATTTACTCGCATACGCCTGTCTCGATTGACTAAGTTTATATTGAATGTTTAGTGTGTATAGTTTATGTCTCCTTCTTTGCCTGGACTTTTTCTTACCGTTTGCTGTGAACTATTCAACTGTGCTTGTCGCTTTTCTCCTTCTAATCGTTTTTATGTAATAAATTGCTGTGTGTGTGAAATTGGACATAATCATTCCGGTAACGGATCTAAACCCCATATTGCCTGAACCAAGACTCACGCAGCAGACCCCATAACTGGTGACCCCGAGAAGAACATTCTCGCAAAATGGGCAGTGAAGATAGTGACACAACTCTTTCGCTAACTACCCCAC
The DNA here is from genome assembly GCF_003987935.1 of Bombyx mandarina. The sequence continues at coordinate 22,324 of NW_021011767.1, read as the reverse complement.
ACAAAAAAATATCGAAAAATGAATTTCCGTTGATTTTCCGTTGATCCATCCGGTAATCCAGCGGAACTTTTTCGTGTTGGTGTACGGATACCGCCTTTCTGGTCGGAAAAACCACTAATATGGTTTGTCAAATAGAAGGTCAATTTAACATGGCAAGAATAACTGACGATTTAACTAAATTTCACTACGTGCTTTCAAACTTGGACAGACAGTACGCGGTTGAAGTGGAAGACGTCATCACCTCACCACCGGCTACAAAAAAATATGAGTACCTTAAAAGCGAACTGATTAAGCGGCTCTCCGTGTCTAAAGAGAAAAAGGTAAAACAGCTTTTACAATCAGAAGTGTTCATAATTCTTACGACATCTACGACAACTAGCTGGACCTACAATACCAGACGATTTTCTGCGGTCCATATGGACAAGCCAGCAAGTTTACCAGACAACCTGCAAACTATCATCGCGTCTCAGATGACTTTGTCTCTCATTGAACTGGCAGATCTGGCTGACAGAGTCCATGACATCGCACCTAGTGCACCTCATCAAGAGAGTGGCAGCAACATCATCAAGAGAAGACTCGGCACTGGAAATCATGGCTCGACAAATAACTGAACTAACAAAACAAGTCAGCGCTCTAACGATGGAAGTGCACACCCGGTCCCGTTCTCGCAATCGTCAGCAGCTCCACGATCGTAGGCGAACCCCTACGAGAAGATCCCAGTCCAACTATAAGCGGTTCCCCCTTTGTTGGTACCATTTCAAATTTGGTCAACAAGCGAAGACATGTATCCAGCCCTGTGATTACACACCATCGGAAAACATTCGGGGCAGTCGATAATGGCGACTGAAGATTGCCCATTAAACACCGGTCGCCTCTTCGTGACGGATAGAAGATCACGTCTTCAGTTTCTTCGTCAACAACGGGAAACGACGGAATACGAGCTGTGCGCGGCCAATGGTTCTACGATTAACACGTACGGATACATAGAACTTAATCTCAACCTAGGCTTGCGTAGAAATTTTGTGTGGCGTTTTACAGTAGCTGATGTAACTAAAGCTATCATTGGCGTAGATTTTCTGTCTCATTTTAACCTTATCGTAGACATACGCAATAAGCTTTTAATTGATGCTAGTACAAAATTGTCAACCGTATCTGCTTCTGCTGTAACTGATAGTTTAATATCTAGTGTAAAGGTCGTAACCGGCAATTCTAAATATCATATTTTGCTTTCTAAGTTTGTAGAGCTGACACGACCGGCAGGCATATACCACACACCAAAAAACAACACAGTACATCACATCCGCACCACACCAGGCCCCCGGTTGCCTGTACTCCTCGAAGACTGGCACCTGAAAAATTGAAGATTGCAAGATCAGAATTCGAAGCAATGTTGGCTAACGGCACCACGCGACCCTCTGAGAGTCCCTGGTCCGCACCACTACACCTCGCTGCTAAAAAGGAGAATGTTTGGCGACCATGTGGCGACTATCGTATGCTAAACGCTCGCACGATACCAGATAAGTATCCGATTCGCCATATCCAAGACTTTGCGCATAGCCTATCTGGCTGTCGTGTATTTTCTACCATTGACCTGGTTAAAGCTTTTAATCAAATACCGGTTTTTGAAGACGATATACCAAAAACAGCGATAACAGCCCCGTTTGGACTCTTTGAATTTCCGTACATGACGTTTGGGTTGCGAAACGCAAGTCAAACTTTTCAGAGATTTGTCGATGAGATGACACGTGGCTTAGATTTCTGCTTCCCCTATATCGATGATTTTCTCATATTATCCAGTAATGAATCTGAGCACCTGGAGCACCTACATCAGCTTTTCATCAGAATGAAAGAATATGGAATGCTCATCAACACTGCAAAATGTGTCTTCGGTGCATCGGAGGTAGAATTTCTTAGCTACCATATTGACGCGAATGGAACAAAACCTCTGGAAAGCAAGGTACAAGCCATCAAAGAATTTCCTGTCCCTAAAACAGCTAAGCAGCTTAGAAGATTCTTGGGCATGATAAACTTCTATCGTAGATTTATCCCCAAAGCTGCAAATATTCAAGCTGCTCTAAGCTCCTTGCTGACAGGTTCTATAAAAGCATCACATCCAATTGAGGTGACGGGGGACTCACTAAAGTCATTTGAAGACTGTAAGGAAAGCCTTTGTAACGCAGCTTTACTGGCTCATCCTGACTGTGATGCCAAGGTGAGCTTAGTGACTGATGCGTCTGATTTTGCTATTGGTGGAGTATTACAACAGCTGAAGGACGGAAATTGGCAACCTCTGGCATTCTTCTCTCGTAAGTTAAGCCCATCGCAACAAAAATATTCACCTTACGATCGAGAGCTTTTGGCAATATACGAGAGCATCAAATACTTCAGGCATTGGTTAGAAGCAACAACTTTTACCATCTATACTGACCATAAACCGTTATGCTTCGCATTCCATCAGCGGAAGGCAAACTGTAGTCCACGTCAGTATAGACATTTAGACTACATATCACAGTTTTCGACTAACATATGTACAACATATATCCGGAAAAGATAATGTTGTGGCTGACACTCTTTCCCAGGCTGGTCAAGTTGAAGAACTGCAAAATCCTGTAAATCTCGAAACGTTAGCCAAAGCGCAAGATACGGACACTGAACTAGTGAATTTCTTAAGACGGCATACTTCGTTACAACTCGTGAAGCTAAATATACCAGGAAGTCAAAAACAACTGTACTGCGATGTCAGCACGCCGACTCCCAGGCCTCTGGTGCCAAAGCACTTACGGAAAAAAATATTTGAAAACTTGCACTCATTAAGCCATCCCGGTACAAAGGCTAGTGCTAAACTAGTAGCTGAACGATTTGTATGGCCTTCACTCAGGAAGGACTGTCGTGACTGGGCTAGAGCATGTTTAGCTTGCCAACGCTCAAAAATAAATCGACATGTTTGCTCACCGTTAGGCACCTTCGATTTACCAAAAGCAAGATTCAATCATGTACACCTAGACATCATTGGACCGTTACCTCCTTCCGGTGATTACAAGTACTGTTTAACAGCAATTGATCGTTTTACCCGGTGGACTGAAGCTATACCACTGACTGATATTANAAGATTCAATCATGTACACCTAGACATCATTGGACCGTTACCTCCTTCCGGTGATTACAAGTACTGTTTAACAGCAATTGATCGTTTTACCCGGTGGACTGAAGCTATACCACTGACTGATATTACGGCCGAATCAGTAGCAAAAGCTTTCTTATCGGGATGGATTGCCCGATTTGGTTGTCCCACTGACATCGTCACTGATCGCGGCATACAATTTGAATCAGCACTATTCGAACAACTTTCCAAATTCATAGGGTTTAAGCATCGCAAAACTACCAGCTACCATCCTCAATGCAATGGTCTCATTAAAAGGTTTCATCGGCAGCTGAAGGCTGCTATTACATGTTATGCCGACATCAACTGGACCAAAACTTTACCAATCGTGCTCCTCGGCATAAGAAGTGCTTTTAAGGAGGACATTCAGTGCTCGTCAGCCGAATTACTATATGGTGAACGCCTGCGCCTACCAGGAGAATTTTTTGGTCATAAAACTGACAAGCATGATACGGATATAACTGATTTTTCAGCCCGCATCAGGTCATTTGCCAGCAATTTACAGCCAGTCCCAACACCACATCATTCTATCCAGAAGATATTTATCTACAAAGATCTTGCATCTTGCTCGCACGTATTCCTCAGAGAAGACGCAGTCAAACGTGGATTTCAACCAGCGTATAAAGGCCCCTACAAAGTTATTAACAGAGACAACAAAGTGTACAAGCGGTTGATAAACGGAAAAGAGATCAACGTTTCCATAGACAGGATCAAACCAGCTTACTTATTAGATAGCAACACAGAAAAAATACCTAAGCAACCCTGTGATGAAAAAGAAAGTCTGGAATCGCCGCGCTCGTCTCACAGAACAAGATCCGGTAGAAAAGTCATATTTCCAGACTACTATCGCCCATCCTGAGGTGGTCTCTGAGGGGGAGTGGTGTGGTGACTTACACATGATTGCGTAGTTCACAAGTCTTTGTGTGAACGGCACGAGGTGTGCCGTCGCAGCTTCCTGTGCCAGTCGTCCGCAGACCTCTGACCGCGAAGCTCACGTCACATTTACTCGCATACGCCTGTCTCGATTGACTAAGTTTATATTGAATATTTAGTGTGTATAGTTTATGTCTCCTTCTTTGCATGGACTTTTTCTTACCGTTTGCTGTGAACTATTCAACTGTACTTGTCGCTTTTCTCCTTCTTATCGTTTTTATGTAATAAATTGCTGTGTGTGTGAAATTGGACATAATCGTTCCGGTAACGGATCTAAACCCCATATTGCCTGAACCAAGACTCACGCAGCAGACCCCATAATAATATATATCATATAAGACCTGGCTTCGGCTTTTTTGAAAAATTATTTCAGAAAATATATAGAACAGACAAGGCTTGCCCCTTGCCTTCCCTAACAAGGAAAAATTGTACCAAAAATAAAATCGTTATGATAATAAGCGTCAATTGATAAATCATCATTTAAATTCATTATTAAGTACTCAACAGACAACTCGTGAGTCTGATAGATCTTTAAGATTTATGGTAGATCACATCACTAAGAATTTAAGGGCATTGTCTAGCCTAGGTCAACCTACCGACAAATGGGATGTCCTCATAATTCACATAATGTGCTCAAAGCTGGACAGCCACACTCTTTTGAAATGGGAGGAGTGTCGTGGCGCGTTGGATGTTGTACCGAATTTGGAACAATTTTATAAATTTTTAATTAATCATGCTGACGTCCTTGAGTCTATAAATCGTAATTCGTATAAATTAATGCATTCTAACTTTACTACTTCTAATATTAATAATAAGCAAGATAAGCCATATAGAAAATATTTTGCTTGCACTAGCAAGGAAACCACTGCTCCTGCAAACCTTATATCCAGTCAGTCAGTCATCCAGTCATCCCGTCAGTTACAATAGTATCGTCAGTGCCAGACGGCACTGACGATACTATTGTAAATTTTTCTAAACAGAATAAAAATCAAGTTTTGTTATCTACAGCCTTAATCGAGGTGGCTAATCCACGGACGAACAAGACAGAAAAGGTTCGCACCCTATTCGATTGTAGAAGCCAGTCTTCATTCATAACGGAGACACTTAAACAGAAGCTGTGTTTACCGTCAAACTCAAACTGCCTTGTCAACATTATGGGCATAGGCCATCATCATACCGGTAAGGTCACAGAGACCTGTGTGGCGCAATTGAGGTCATTAGTCAACCAGTTCAACGTCACATCAGGCTTAGTATTACCACAAATAACAGGTCACATACCTAAATTACATATAGATACTACACAAATACAAATACCTAATGGCATCCAATTAGCAGATCCAAACTTTCACCAACCAGCGCCGATTGAAATACTCATCAGTGCCGATCTTTTCTGGGAGATTCTTGGCCGCGAGACTCACTCTCTCGGTCCTAATAATCCAAAGTTAAGAAACTCTCAGTTTGGTTGGATTATTGCGGGTCTTATGACTACAATCACTACATCACACAAAACAGTACATTGTAACCATTCCATAATATCAAACAGTCTTAATGATGACGATACTAAAATTCACAATGATCTTACTAAATTCTGGGAACTTGAAGAAGTTCCACTAAGATTAAGATAAGATAAGAAAATTTCATAGGAAATGGAAATGTTATGGTCGATTGGCTGACTATTCAAGTTTTTCTGTTCTTCGTGAAAGACAAAAATCCTTAAAAATTTGCTGTTACAATGCATACATAACAAAATGTGAGGATGATATCTTGAAGTGTAGTAAGCAATTTTGGAGATTTGTTAAATCCAAGAGGAGTGCTGGGGATTTTCCTAACGAATTGTTCTTAAATGATAGGTGCTCATCTGATGGTTCTGAAATATGTAATTTATTTAATGTTCATTTTGGTTCTGCCTTTTTAACTAACAATACACAGTCAGCATCATCGTTAAGTTATACCCCTGCCTCTTACGACCTTAACTGTGTAGATATTTCTTCATTCTTTATTTCAGTGGGTAAAGTCAAACTTACAAACAAACAACAAAACAACAAAAACAACAAAAAAATATTTGAAAAATCTTGATATTTCCAAGGGTGCTGGTCCGGATGGTATGCCGCCTGTTTTTTTGCGACAATGTTACGCTCAGTTGTGTTACCCTTTGCATCTTCTTTTTAATCTCTCATTATCAACTGGTGTTATGCCCCGTATTTGGAAGCGGTCGTTCGTGGTGCCAGTCTTTAAGAGCGGTGATAAACATAACATAGCTAACTACAGACCAATTTCTAAAATTTGTGCCATCCCTGAGATGTTTGAACGTATAGTTTATGATTTTTTATTTTCATTGATTAGGCCTCATATTATAGAGCAACAACATGGTTTTATAAGCCATAGATCTACTGAGACAAACCTATGTGAGTTTTTGGATTATGTATTGAACTCCATGGAGGATGGTCATCAGGTTGATGTGGTGTACACGGATTATTCCAAAGCGTTCGATCGAATAAATTTTGACATTTTGATTGAGAAATTGCATGGACTTGGGGTCCACGGTGATTTGCTGCGATGGCTTGAGTCTTATGTTAGAGATCGCAGTCAGGCTGTGACTTTCCATGGTTTTTGTTCTTCATTTGCACCTGTTCCCTCGGGAGTTCCTCAGGGCTCTCATCTCGGTCCTATGTTATTTAATATATATGTCAATGACGTTTCAAATGTTTTCAAGAAATCCAAATTCATTATGTACGCCGATGACAAAAAAGTATATAAAGTTATAAAGTCCTTAAATGACTGTTTGGAGTTACAGGATGATTTGAACAACTTATTTGTTTACTGTCAAAATAACTTACTCATAGTGAATACTAACAAGTGTACTATTATAACCATTCTCACGTGGAAGATCGAATATCTTGTATGACTATTCTATTAATGGTCAAACTTTGGTACGCACCACAGTTGTTCGTGATTTGGGTATTTATTTGGACTAGAGGTCCCGCAGTAGTCGAAATTCGACTATAATTAATTGGAATTGTAAATTTGTACACTATTATGATTGTATTTTATACTTCTATAATCACAAATTTCGCCAAGACTACACTATAAGAAATATTAACAAAGACAAACAATATTTGATCTCTATTTGAAAACAGACGTTACGAACAAAAGTTTGACAATAAATAGTATGCATGCGTGTGTGCGTCAAATACATGGTATGTAGTGTGTGTAATGTTTTCTTTATTGATTTAATGTATCTTTTATGCATTATTTTAAAAAAATATTAGCATTGTGAACTTCTCTATATTCTCTATAAGTGTGGAAAATTTCATACTCCTCCGTCGGCTCAATTTTCGTAAAAAGGGATACAACGTTTTTGCTTCACGTATTAATATATAGATTCCAGTTTGATTTTTGATGTCCATGTTAATGAAATAGTAAATAAGGCTTTTCGAATGTTAGGCTTCATACTTAGAGTTGGTAAAGACTTCAAAAGACCATCTACTCTGATTCTGTTGTATAACAGTTTTGTACGGTCTATATTGGAATATGGCTCCGTCACATGGAATCCCCAATATAATATTTATATTCAGCGACTAGAAAGAGTCCAAAAAAAGTTTTTGAAGTGAAACTTCCTTATCGGCGTTGGAAAAAAATTTACCGTCACGTTTTTCGGTTACGCGTCACATTTTTCCGTTACGCGCCATCTGTTTTGTATTCATGTCTATGATAATAAAATCCTTTTGTTTAAACTTTATCTAATTTAACTTTTTTGTATTCATGTCTATGATAATAAAATCCTTTTGTTTAAACTTTATCTAATTTAACTTTTTTGTATTCATGTCTATGATAATAAAATCCTTTTGTTTAAACTTTATCTAATTTAACTTTATTTAACCAATTTCTAGAAAGTTGCATGTAGATCATTTTTCGAAAAATAAGGCCATAAATAAGTTTCACTTCTTACGTGTGTACACTAGTACACGCACACATTTTTTTTAAGCATCTTTTATACCATTGTCGTCGCTTTAACTCTCCAGAACTAACAGAATTTGTCTCTCTGGTCGATCGTAGGCTACTGAGGGGTCAAATGTTTTTATATAAAACTAGCTGACCCGGCAAACATTGTTTTGCCATTTATAAGATTTCTAGGGAATTTCTAGTGTAGAAAAAAAAACTAACTTATTGTAAGTGTGTAAGGATGTGGTAAATGATTGAAAGAGGTATGTAGTGCTGTGAACGATGAGGGAATATATAATAAAAATAACAAAACCTCATTCAACCACATAATACCTCATTATAACAAAAAAAAATACATGTGTGCAATTCACACGTGGTAGAAGTGAAACCTTCCAAAATTAAAATACAATTATCCTAAACGTCTTAAGTATATGTAAAATTTTGTCATTAGTAAATAATTGTAAGGTCTGTGAATTGATATCCCTCTGTGAATTGATATTTTAATTTCACGTATAATCCTAAATTAAAATTCACTACAAGAGCTTTCATACACACGTTAGTATTAAAAATCTCACAGATGGCGCTGTATTAAATAGTATGTATATTTCTGTCTCATTCTTTTGTATTTGTGTCTCTTAATTGTCGTTTTTTCCGTTGCAGGCGCTGTATTAAATAGTATGTTTATTTCTGTCTCATTCTTTTGTATTTGTGTCTCTTACCTGTCGTTTTTTTTTTTTTTTTCTTTTTTCTGTTGCATCCGGTTTGAAATCACGATTCTAAAGAAGTTTTCACTTCAAAAAAAAATCCTAATAAAAAAAAAAAATTTAGGGGTGGACAACCCTTTTACCCCGGGCGCCCCTTTTGCGCGGGGACTTCGTAGGAGGTTAGGCCATCTACCCGAAAAAGAAAAAAAAGGGGTGGACAACCCTAATCACTTAGGGGTATGAAAAATAGATAGTAGCCGATTCTCAGGCTTACTGAATATGCATAAAAAATTTCATGAGAATCGGTCAAGCGGTTTCGGAGGAGTATGGGAACGAACATTGTGACACGAGAATTTTATATATTAGATAATCACAAATTTCGCCAAGACTACACTATAAAAAATATTAACAAAGACAAACAATATTGTACAGTAAGGAACGAAATAAGTCTGAAGACTTACCGGTTCGCCTTCCTTCCACTGCCTCGCGCTCCCTGGGCTCAGCGTCGTTTCCGGAGGTGGGACCGTCTGTCCCTTGACTGGTACACGATGAACAATTGTCGCTGGTTCTAATGGTTACGCGTGACTTGCGTTGTTGATACAAAGTTTTTGCTTCACGTATTAATATATAGATAATCAAAAGTATGTACAGACTAATAATAAACTTATTCTTTTGCTGTCCGCCGCAGTTGTCAGAATAAAAAATAATATCTAGTTTTGCTTCAGCTGTTAAATCCCTGCCAAGATTTTTTAAATATTCTAAAACACAGGTCCCTATTTCTATAGCTCCTCTGTTTGCTTCTCCTTCATGTCACACGTAGCAGAGCGCATTTTTATTATTCATGTCATAGATTGTAAAGTTTAAGGTAGTATTTACATGAAACATAGTAGAAATTGGACATATCTCCCCTAGGACATGGCATCACAGCCTGTAAGTCATAAACTGCTACTATAGTTGATTCTTTATCTTCTGCGTCTGACTTGTCTTTTGCCTTCTCTATTCTTGATAGCTCTTTTTCTTTTAGATGGTTCTCATATTTCGGCCTCAGTCGGTTTTTATCTTCTCCAGTTGCGTTATTATAGGCAACACAGTCCTCGCACTGATCCTTCTTAGGTTGGTAAAATGCTATATTCAATTCTCCATTAAATATTCTATTAAACATGATATAATTAGCACTTGTTTCTCTTTTATCTTCACATTGTTTCACATAATCTCTATAAATATCTGTAATGGTCTTACTTCTATCAATATATGCTTTCCGCGTATTTGCTAAACAGTAATGGCTTTCTATTTTTGGTATCGCCTTAATAAAATTTCTCAAATTATCTTTATTATTATTATTTACATGGCTGTGATTATCATGTTTCCCTCTCTGATCCTCCAGTATAATGCCTGAAACATCACTTCTTGATTTTTCTGTAACCGTTCGAATAAATCTGTCAGATACATCTAGCGTAAACATGAAAAAAACTCTTACAAACGCGAATTTTTTCGACGTGTTTATCATTGAAATAAAATGCGTTGTTATTTCGACGTGTTCCTTTTTTATATTGATACGTCGGTACAATAGAGGACATGTTGAATGCTACAAAAGTTCTTTTACTTTGCAAATCCGGTAATTTATAATATGCATCAAAAATATGGCGTCGAGTCTCATCATCAAACCTTGTGTTACACTTTAACTTGCACATTTCTGTACATCCTGGTCCTAATCGTCTTTCTCGTATAACTTTGTTATTTTTGCCTACATATTATTTCCCTGCATTTCATAGAAGTTTTGCTACAATCGTTTTGCAAAGTGCTGGCTGTCCTTTCCTCCTTCGTGTAATGTTTCGGTTTGATTCACGTGAAATATTTTCTTCTTCATTCTGTTCTACTGTTTCATCCGAAACTGACGACAAATGATTATTTTCAATCTGATAATGAGGATCTGCGATACTATCATCCGATGAAAAATCTTTTTCTTCTTTATCTTCTTCACTTTCATCATTAATATTGGTCAATTCAATAGTTTTTGGTTCAGCTTCTATTTGTAAATTACTTTCTACTGCAGTCGAAGACGAGCAGGAAGATGAGCTAGAAGATGAGGAAGACGATGTAGATGGTGATCTTTGTTGCGAAACCAACTTATTTTCTTCTGAATTATTGCCTGAAACTCAATAAGCATTTATTTACAGAATAAATCCGAAAAGACTGCAACTATTTGCAATAACACGAACTACTCATATTCTGAATAAAATAATATAAAAAAATCTTCAACCGATTGAATTCAAATATTTTCTTTTGCTTACCTGATGTATTAATATAATTTATATCATTTTCGATATTTTCATTGCAACTACTTGCACATAGCGGCAAACTGCTTTTATGTATATTGGTACCTAAAGTAATTTTAATAGTTAAATACTTAGTTGAAATAAAAAAACTTCAGATGTGTCAAGGGACACCCGGATGGAACGAAGTTCCTTTCGATTAATTAGTGAAGGAATTGTAATAATTTTTTTTAAGTTATAATAATAAATTACGGCATTATGAAGAAGAAAAAAACAATACTATGAACTAAATTACTATTGTGGAAACGCTATGGAAACGTTGTGGAAACGCTCGAGAAACTGTAATCATTACGCGGACCAATCGGATACGAGCAATGTCACGCGATAAGCGCCTACACGTTGATTGGTCAGAATGACGGATCTAAAAAGTGTCGTGACAACTTTTCGTAAGAATTTTTTCCGTCTAGCCCCCTTTCACAACGCGCGATAAGGAACTTCGTTCCAATTGAGACAAAACTAAAAATACATAAAATTTTAGGGAGGTGACCTTCTTGTTCACTATTCGTTAAATCATGTCGATCCCATTTTCTTTATTTTTACTGGCCGCGTTTTTCAACTTTTCCAAGAATAGCATTCTTTCTATCATCTTGAATAGCTCCAATATAATTAATATTGCGTAAAACAAGAAATAAAGTAAATAATTAATTTATCAATGAATAGCACGTAAAAAATTAACTTAATATTTCTACCCCAAAATTCCTTGAACACAGACGCATTTCGTAATAAGAAGCTAAAACATATCCACGTTTTTCAAAAATAACGACGTTTCTTATTTACGATACGAATAAAATCTGTTTATTTTTCATGAATATGGGCTCAAGTAAGATAAAGTCGGTATAAAATACGATATCATAAGTAATTACCCACATTTATTCAAGAATACAGGCGTAAATAAAAATAAGACTTAAAAAGATACTTATTTTTATCAAAAACAACGACTAATCATCAAATATGATACTATTCTTCAAAAATTTCAACAATTATTGCAAACGAAATATAAATACGTCGGTATTTACGAAAAATGAGCGTGCATTCACTCTGCTGTCATCGGCTCAACTGAGATCAGACATTGGCGAAATCTAAAAGGAAACGCCATAAACCTAAGAGATAGATAGATAGATAACTGAGATCAGCCTCTATTTGTGTCAAGTGTTTTGTCTCAAACGAATAATGACGCGCGAAATCGGCGTTACGTCCCTGTTTACGATAAAATATCAAAGATTTATGATCGTTTGGCATACAGTATTCAATTTGAGAGAATTTTGAATTACGTTGATATTCTCGCAAACCAGCGATATGTTCAATGTCAGCAGTCAGCACTTCCATTCCCACAATATGGGCATTTATTATCTTCAACTATACGCAATCTTTTCAAATGCCCACTGCACATGGCAATGTCCAACTCTTAATCTGTTAATTACAGTTATCTGCTTGCGAGAGTTTAGTGTGGTTTTGGCATATCAAGGTTTGGTAGGCGGCGTCTTTTGTACACCGGTATACCATTTACCCTTAAATTCAGTTGCTTTTTTCCAGCATTCCAACCAAAGTTGCTTCAGTGTAATGGAGAATTCAGCCTAGAAATCTGTATATGGAACTTTGAGGAGTGCGGAGTGATCAATGTCAGGATTTCCAGTGGCAGCCCGGTCAGCTTCTTCATTGCCCGTAATTCCGGAATGTAAAGGTACCCATTTGAACGTTACCAATCTTTCTTTACAATAGAATCTATAGATTAATTCCTTAATGTCATACACAATATAGCTTAAGTTAAATTTACTAGATTTGTTTTCTAGAGCATTTATTGTACTCATAGAATCAGTCAAAATCAACAGGTTATTTATGTTTAACAACTCAAAATGTAACAGAGCCTGATAAATAGCATACCATTCAGCTGTAAAGATACTGCAGTTATTGTTTATCTTAAAACATTTAGTTAATTTTAATTGAGGGATCATAGTAGGCAGATGTTAACCTGTTGTCAGTTTTACTACCATCTGTATATAAAGTATAAAAATTTGTATTTTCTAAATATTGTAATAGTTCTATCAACTTCTATCTGTGAGTCTGTTTTTTGAGAACAAATTAGTATGTCATTATTAATGACTTCATATGGTATAGAATATATAGGCCATATCAAAGACTTATACATATTTACAGTTATTTACATTTGTTTGTGCAGTAATTATTAATAGATCTGGTAAATACCCAGCAAAAAGTTGATCGATTTTTATATTACTTTCGCCTGCTCTCTGTAGAGCCTGACCTGGAGCTATGCTATTCAAAATCAATTTATTTTAAGCTGTTAATATTTTTAAACAGAACCTTTTAGCAATTTTTAGACGTCGCAAAAATAAAGGTTGAATACATGTTTCAGTTTCCATTGCTATGACTGGTGTTGAACACATAGCTCCTGAAATGATTCGAAGTGCTTTATTTTGTATTACGTCTTGTTTTCTCAAAAGAGTTATATTTGTGTTCATATAGGCTAATGCACTATAATCGAAATGACTACGAACAATACTTTTGTAGAGCATAGAAAGGGTTTGAGGATCAGAACCCCAATGGATACCAGACAGTGATCTTAAGATATTGAGACCCTTTGAAGCATTTTTGATTATATCTATACTAATATTATAAAGAGGAAAGATTTGTTTGTTTGTATTGAATAGGCTTCGAAACTACTGAACCGATTTGAAAAATTCTTTCACGTTTTGGAAGCTACACTATTCCCGAGTGGCATAGGCTATCTTTTTTGAAAAACAATTGGGATCCTTACTACGACTCCAATAATGTAACCCAAGGTGTAAAAAAATTACCTAAAATATTCTTTACATCGCGTGCCCCGCGAAAAGTGTTCATGATAGAATAAAATAATGTGAAGAGGTATACGACAAAGGGAAGATCTTCCACCGAGCGGGTGATATTTGCTCGGTAGACCGACGGTCCAAATGTTGTTGTTCGGAACTTGTATATATGCGCTTTATCTTGAAAATGTCGTAAGCGAGATTCAGGCATCTGTCAATTATCTTGCGTTGTATGATGGCTACCCGCCACATCACTCCCCTCCGAGACTGGAGGTCGTGTCATTTTTAGTTAGCGTTGTCCGTGCTGAGATTAGTTTGCAAGAGCCAGTGCTGCTTGAAGCCTGCGGTGAGTCGAGGCTGAGCTTGAATGCTGCGTGCGTGTCGCCAGTGCTGCTCGAAGTTTGCAGTGAGTCGAAACTGAGCTGAATGCTGCGTGATTGTCGCCAGTGCTGCTCGAAGTCTGCGGTGAGTCGAGACTGAGCTTGAATGTTGCGTGCGTGTCGTGCGTAGTCCATGTGATGCAGAGCTGCCACGCCGGAGATGTGTGACCCCAAGCGTTGATGATCCGGTCGTGGGCTGCGATGAACTGCAGCGGCGTGATGAGGCAGTGAAGTTGCGTGCCGTAGGACCAGGAAGCGCGGTGAGTCGGCTGCGATGGTCCTGTTGAGGCTGCAATGCTGGCTTGCTGTGGGACGACTGTCAATGACATGCTTTTATCTGCGAGAATGCGGGGATTGTGGTAGCCAAAGTTCTTGATGCGCTGATGATGAATCAGAAGGTTGCGTGTTCACATCTCGTCGCAGGTCACCAGTTGTAGGTTTACGACAAACGGAAGATCTTCCACCGAGCGGGTGATATTACTCGGTAGACCGACGGTCCAAATGTTGTTGTTCGGAACTTGTATATATGTAAGCTTATCTTGAAAATGTCGTAAGCGAGATTCAGGCATCTGTCAATTATATTTCGTTGTATGATGGCTACCCGCCACAAATGTACTACGACTTTGTAGAACACATTATTATTCACAAAAAGTGTCGCGACAGCATATATCTAACTATTATAGTTATGCCGCAATAAGTTTTCTTTTATTTTTTTAAATAAAACAACGTCGTTGAAATTTTTGTTAAAGACCCGAGCGGGGCCGGAGCGGGCCGCTAGTATTTAATATGATCTTCAAATTTTAATCTGGGATCAAGCCACACGCCTAGAAATTTATGTTTATCAACCCAAGGGAGAGGGCAATTATTGTACATAACTGAGCTATCACATTTAAAATCTTTTTTTTGTAAATACCAAAGCACCACTTTTACTGGAGCTGATATCCAGATTGAGTTTCAATTTATAAAGGTTATATAAATTTGACAAAGCTATATTCTATTGAAACGAATGAGATGACGGTTGAGAATGAAGTACTTTATTTCTTGGTAATTGACTAAAGTACACTACTAGTACATATTGTAACCACTAGATGCCGCTAGTATAAATTAAACTTATTATTTTGATATTAATAAATAAACATATTTTAACAGCACCACTAATCAAAATAATCTAATATCAATTAACAACAAAATCAAGAACAATAACTTGACCTTGACGTTTTTAAACTTTTTGAACTCCTAATAATTTTACTAAATAGCTATGTTTGGCACCACTTAGACTTTTCGTTAATATATAGGCGGGAATCTCAGACGTTGACAGATAAACAATTTTTACAAGCTTATTAGACACTGCTTCTCGTATAAAATGGTAGCGCACATCTATGTGCTTGGTTCGTTTGTGAAACAAAGGATTTTCCGTCAACTTTTGAGCTCCCTGGTTATCGTTGTAGATTACTACAGTATAATTACAATAAACAATATCTGATAAAATACTTTTTAAATATATTGCTTCTTTACATGCCTCAGCAATGGGCATGTATTCAGCTTCAGTACTTGACAACGCTACTGTTTGTTGCTTCCTGCATTCATAGGATACTACACAGCCTGACAATTTAAAGCAAAAACTTGTGTAGGATTTCCTATCTATACTATTTGAAGCCCAATCAGCATCTACGAAGCCTTCTAAATTACAAGTGTCTTTAGTAAACTTCAAACCGTAAGACTTCGTTTTTTGTAAATATTTTAAAATTCTTTTTGCATGATGCCAATGAACTGAAGTAAAACAATTATTAAATTGGCTAAGATAGCTCACACTATATGATATATCTGGACGCGTTAATACTGACAAATACATAAGATTTCCTATAAGCTGTTGATAGGGAAACTGTTTGTCAACACATTTTGCCTTATTTAATCTCAAATTACATTCGGTTGGAGTATCTTTTGTATTACAATCATTCATATAAAACTTTTTAAGAATTTGTTTTACAAATTGGTCCTGATCAATGGTGATACAATTATTTTCATATTTCACTCGCATGCCTAAACACCTTTTTATTTTACCTAAGTCTTTGATTTAAAATTTTGACATTAGCTTTTCTTCAAATCATTAGTCATAGTCTTACTATTAGAAAAAATAAAAAAATCATCAACAAATATTGCAATGATAGTCTGCTCATTTTTACATTTTTTACTATACAAACATGGTTCTGAAACTGACTTTACATAATCCATGTCTATTAAATAATAATTTATTCTGGTATTCCATGCCCTAGCAGACTGCTTCAAACCATAAACTGCTTTTTTAAGTTTAAGAACACAATTACTAGGACAATTTAAACTAGGAGGTGCGTGCATGTACATATTTTCTGTTAAAAAACCATTTAAAAATGCTGTAACTACATCAAGATCAAAGATTTCAAAATGAAATTTTACACTTAATGCAAACAGAAGTCTAAGTGTAGAGTATCTAAGCACTGGTGAGTAAGTTTCGTTAAAATCTAATCCATGCTGCTGAGTGTAACCTTTCGCTACAAGCCTAGCTCTATACCTAACACTGTTATTGCTTTCTGGCCTTTTCTTGAACACCCATTTGCACTGTACTACTCTATCTGCCTCCTCTTGTTTAACAATCTCCCACGCTTGGTTGTCTTCAAATGCTTGAAGCTCATCAGACATAGCCTGCTGCCACTTGTCTTTCTCTGGGCCGTTCGTAGCTTCATCATAAGTTATGTCTTCAAACCAAGACTCTGGTTCATCTGAAATACAAAGGTTGGTAAAACCATACCTTTCAGGAGGTTTCCTGGTACGCTTTTCCACCAATCGAGGCTCTTCTTCCTCAGATAGCTCTTATTCTTCAGATAATGATAAGAGTTTCCTTCAGTAGAAGTTGTTCTTTTTTTTCTGAATCAGATACATAAGTAGGATCATCCTGATTTGTCAATGTTATTTCACTTTCTTCAGTAGAACTTTCCTCTTGTACTGACTGCTGTTTTTCTATCTGTCCTTCGTTTATCTAAGTAGTATCTGGTTCCATTACAATGACATCTTTGCTGGTATATATTTTTCTAGTTTCTAAGTTATACAATCTTTCCTTTCACATTCTCTGGATACCCCACTAATATGAATTGAACTGCTTTCTTATCCCATTTCAATCTTTTATTTTTAGGAACATGCATCATTACTGGGCTCCCAAATATTCTGACATGACTGAGATCAGGCTTTTGTCCTGTCCATACTTCAATCGGTGTCTTTTGGTCCAAACCTGAAGCCGGTGATCTATTTTTCAAGTATACTGCCGTGTTAACTGCTTCTGACCAAAAACTTTTATCCAGTTTGGCCTCGAACAATAAACATCTTGCACGTTCAACTATAGTCCTGTTGAAACGTTCGCTGAGACCATTCTGCTCCGGAGTGTATGTTCGTCTTCTGATGGATAATTCCACTATCTATCAGATAATTTTCCATCATATCTGAAGAAAACTTCCCTCTATTGTCGGTTCTCAATGTTTTTATCTTTGTTCCTTTTTGATTCTCAATCATTTTTTGAAATTCCTTGAAACGCTGTAGAATCTGATTCTTCTCCTTTATAAAATATACAAAAGCCATCCTACTAGCATCGTCAACAAACAATAGAAAATATCTTGCCTATCCAATCGATCGAACCTCCATAAGCCCACACAGATCTGAGTGAACTAAATCTAGCAATTCTGTACTTCTATGGTTGAGTAATTGGAATGGTAAACGACTCTGTTTCCGTTCACAACATACTTGACAGTTGGATTTTTTTTATATCAGCCTTCATATCAAACGATATTCCGTCTACAGCACCATTTTTCATCTTCTGCAAATCATTACTATTAATGTGTCCCAATCTTCTGTGCCACTGTTTTGCATCTGTAGTCTGAACTGCTGCCGCCAACACTTTCTCTGATCTTACTGTATTCAACTTATACACACTATTTTGTAGATTTGCTATTCCAATAAGCTCATTTCGTTGATTATGTATATAACATACATCACTTTTAAAAGAAACTTTGTTTCCTCTTGCTATCTGATTACTGACAATAAGTTTGTCGTTGGATTAGGTATGTATAAAATGTTGTTTACCTTAATATCAAACTGAGAATTATTAACAACAGTCAGGCACAGTCATATTGTTTGCAACAATAATTTCCTTCATATCGTGTACTTTTCTCACTTGCAATAAGTTTTCTTTGCTTGATGTCATATAAGCACTAGCCCCTGAGTCGATATACCAGTCTTCTCTATTAAATTCACTATGAAAAAAAGCAGCACTAAATGCGTTTACTTGCTTTTCTTTCAATTGAGGATACTGATTCTTAAAATGGCCAATTTTCTTGCACTTGTAGCATTTTATAATCTTTTTTACATTGTGCGTGTAATTTGAAGTTGGTTTTACACATTTTTTATTAAAATTTTGATCTACCCTACCTTTTTGTTTCGACCATAATGCAATTTCCGAGTCATGGGTCACCTACCTCAGAACTCATATTAAGCAATTTGGTTTTTATGACATCAGAATTTATGGCAATGCGGAATGTTCTATTGCCATAATCATTGGGGCAAACTTTTCTGGCAGCCCCGCCAACAGCAATGATCCGATCCATTCCTCGTTAATTTCAAACCCCGTACCTTTTAGTCTTTGTGCAGTTTCCACTATCTGACTTACGTAACTTGTCATGGATTCACAATTATCAAGTCAAATGGATATCAGTGTTCGAAGTAGGCTGATTTTCCTTGTGAACCCGTTGATAACTTTTGTAGTTTCTGCCACAAATCCTTGACTTTGGTTTCATTTTCAATGTGCACATATAGCTTGGGATCGAAGCGTTTTGTCTATACACTACCGTTACCGGCACGTGTGATGCTAAATTTTTAATTTGGTATCATTAAGCCGTAACGAGTAGGACGTGCGCGACGGAAAGCGCAGAAGGGTCTGGGCCCGCTTGGAGCCTCCGTCGGTGCAGATCTTGGTGGTAGTAGCAAATACTCCAGCGAGGCCCTGGAGGACTGACGTGGAGAAGGGTTTCGCGTGAACAGTAGTTGCTCGCGAGTCAGTCGATCCTAAGCTCAAGGAAAGATCTTATGTCGATGTGGCATGTTTTTTTATTTTAAAAAATGATGAAAAATAACGCCCTTTGAGCGAAAGGGAATCCGATTCCTATTCCGGAACCCGGCAGCGGAACCGTTTCAATAATCGTTCCCTCGTCTTTAAAAACGAGTATTCGACGGGGTAACCCAAAGTGGCCTGAAGACGCCGCCGAGAGGTCCGGGAAGAGTTTTCTTTTCTGCCTGAGCGTTCGAGTTCCATGGAATCCTATAGAAGGGAGATATGGTTCGGAACGCGAAGAGCACCGCATTTGCGGCGGTGTCCGGATACTCTCTGCGGACCATGAAAATTCAGGTGAGGGATGTACGTGGAGATGTCGCGCCGGTTCGTACCCATATCCGCAGCAGGTCTCCAAGGTGAAGAGCCTCTAGTCGATAGAATAATGTAGGTAAGGGAAGTCGGCAAATTGGATCCGTAACTTCGGAATAAGGATTGGCTCTGAGGACCGAGGCGTCTCGGGTTTGGACGGAAAGCGGATGCGGCCGGTGCCGGGTCTGGTCGATGTTCGTGCGTCATGTTCGTTTTAGCGAGTTAGTATTTTAATATAATGCGGCTTCAAACTGTATATATTTAATATGACACTCGCGAAAATCGTCTTACGTTTCGGACTGGATCCGGACCCGCGTTCTCCGGCCTTCCGCGGATCTTCCTAGCCGTAAGGTCGTGTCGGTTTCGTTTCGTGCGCGATCGGCACGATTCTGTACGACCGCCGTTCAACGGTCAGCTCAGAACTGGCACGGACAAGGGGAATCCGACTGTCTAATTAAAACAAAGCATTGCGATGGCCCTCGCGGGTGTTGACGCAATGTGATTTCTGCCCAGTGCTCTGAATGTCAACGTGAAGAAATTCAAGCAAGCGCGGGTAAACGGCGGGAGTAACTATGACTCTCTTAGGGGCGATACGCATAATTTTAATTTTTCGATTCAAATCCAGTCGTCTTAATCTGGTGACCAGTGGCGCGGTCACCAGTATAGTGCACAGGACGTGAATGGCTCCGAGGCTGGCGGAGTCACTCACTATAAGTGTGAGAGACGATGTCCTGTGCCAAGTATACGTCCAACCCTAACGGGTTAAGTGAAATTAGTTGCTCATAACAGGGACGGTGTACCTGTTTGCTCGTGGCTGGCTATCGAATGGACGGGACCAATACACCCCCCTGTTAGTAATGGGGTAAGAGAGAGCGGTCTGAAACTATGGCCGAGATCACGACGGCCCACTCCTACCCATAACCTGCACGTGGTACCGCCGCACATTGACTGATACGGGAGGAGGGGCAGCACTTGAATCACGTAGTCTTAGTGTAGCCATTGTGGGACTACAGCCCTCGTAAGTGCCGCCTTAGAACGCAACGGGGCAATAGGTGGGCCGGGGCGCTAGCGGGGGGGAGTAATCTCCCCTGTTGGCGTGCACCGCACTGTTCCCTCTGGGGGCAGTGTCATCCGGATATAGGTGGGCCGGGGCGCTACCAGGAGGGAGCAATCCCTCCTGATGATGTCCCTTATGGGACGGTGTAACCCGGATGGCTGTACACGTGGTAAACACGTGACAGCAGCCTCGATGGACGGTCCTCGAGGACCGTCAAGCCTAGCAGGTACCTTCGGGTGGGGCCTAGCGATACCTGCGGGCGAACCCCGCGTGGTCGGGTTTGCAGCCCGGCCACAGAGGGTTATACTGTTGCAAAAAAGTTTATTAAAGGAAATAGACCTGAAGCCTCTGGCCTCCCGCTGGAGTCAGAGAGGACAGGCGATAACCCGACTGTGCGGGGTTCCGCCGGCGCAGATCCTGTGGGTCAGGATGCGCCTGGTTGGACCTGCCAGTTCTGCGAACGATCCTTTTCGACCAACAGGGGTTTGGGTGTCCACAAGCGTAGAGCCCACCCTGTTGAGACTAATACGGATGCCGCTCCGATGATGGTGAAGCGGCGGTGGAATGGCGAGGAAGTCGACCTCCTCGCTCGCACTGAGGCCAGGTTGCTCGCTGAGCGGGGTCAGTGCTCGGGTGGAGACCTCTTTGGCGAGCTTCCAGGGTTTGGAAGAACTCTGGAAGCGATTAAGGGACAACGGCGGAGGGAGCCTTATCGGGAATTGGTGCAAGCGCACCTTGCCCGATCTGGTTCCCAGCCGGGTCCCTCGTCAGGGGGGTGCTCGGCCGAGCCTGACTTCCGGCGGGCTTCTGGAGCTGAGGAAGCGGGCGAGGAACGATGCGCCGAAGACGCCGCTGCCTATGATCCATCCGCAGTCGGTCAGATGTCGCCCGATGCCGCTCGGGTTCTCTCCAAACTCCTTGAGGGTGCGGGGAGAAGACGAGCGTGCAGGGCTATGAGACCCAAGACTGCAGGGCGGCGAAACGATTTGCACGATGATCGGACAGCTAGTGCCCACAAAACCAAAAGACAAAAGCGCAGAGCGGAGTACGCGCGTGTGCAGGTACTATACAAGAAGTGTCGCAGCAGAGCAGCAGCTGAAGTGATCGATGGCGCGTGTGGACCCCCAGTGTGGACGGTACTCTGGAGAATTCCGCAGTACTGGACGCGGTGCTTGGGGATAGCAGGAAGAAGCTGCGGGAATGTCACGTGGCGGTGCTAGACTTCGCTAAGGCATTCGACACTGTGTCTCACGAGGCACTTGTCGAATTGCTGAGGTTGAGGGGCATGCCCGTACAGTTCTGCGGCTACATTGCTCACCTATACGATACGGCGTCCACCACCTTAGCCGTGAACAATGAAATGAGCAGCCCTGTGAAAGTGGGACGAGGGGTTCGTCAAGGGGACCCTCTGTCGCCGATACTCTTCAACGTGGTGATGGACCTCATCCTGGCTTCCCTGCCGGAGAGGGTCGGGTATAGGTTGGAGATGGAACTCGTGTCCGCTCTGGCCTATGCTGACGACCTAGTCCTGCTTGCGGGGTCGAAGGTAGGGATGCAGGAGTCCATCTCTGCTG